>JAMKCH010050724.1:0-10706 GCA_023653785.1 Ophioderma brevispina
ATAGCACACCACTGCACAGAGATAGCGACTTGGACCATAGGGATAAATAACTTTCAGATGAATCCTGAGGCGGTGTCTTTTGTAAGACATTTCTTGTTCAAACGTACTTACAGTTTTCCTAAACGTCGCCGCGACAGTAGTGAAGCCACAATAGCAATTCTATCAATAGTAACTTTTGGAATTGTAGGTAACATGCCGAAAATGCATAAATACTTAACGTCCAAGGTACGACCACTCGGTCTGCACTCTCACGTGTCAAAGTGTCCTGCTGCTTTCGTACCATCGCGGGTTTTGCTGTCAAAGTTGCATTTGAATGTTTCGCCATATGCAACGCATTGTTGTACATCCAGTGCACGGGGGTCACAGGACTGGCCTACCCAGGGCGCCGCCATTGGAATCCATTTTTTTTTTTCAAAACAGAAATTTGAACAATAAGTTTTGTCGAAAGCTTGTCTTGAGGAAAACACATTTGGCCCTGCATGGAAAATCAGCCCTTCTGAAATGGTTCATCCTTTTCTTTTGTTTTCCCTAGCAACGCATCCTTCGGTTCCATTCATGACCCCCTCACAACCAATCACGTGCCTTGCCGTGCTTTTGTCCATCGCAATTTTCGGTTTCTCGATTCATAAGCTGTCTGATCACGATTGCGTGTGGTGTTCTGCTTCTGACAAAAATTTATTTGCAAATACAGTTCAATTACATTGAATTCAGTAAGCTTATCATTCAGCTTGAATCATTATTCTTCATGAGGCGTTGCACGTGGAACGAAGGGAAGGCATCTTCGTCCTTCGGCTGTTTTCTCGGCTGTCGTCGTAAAACGACGAGGGCTCCATCTAAGTTATTCAAATTCTTCATGGAATACTTCCGGAAATATCACCTGTGTAGATTAGGGGAGTGCAATTGTGTCGTACTCGTACACAGCCGTCAACTAGTAGTAGCAGTGTTCGTCAAAATCAGGAGAAGCAGGTCTTACCGTCAACATCACAACAATACAACAACAACTCAGCAAGATATTAGCGTCGCCGCAAAAAAAAAAATATATTGAGACATAGCATCTGATCGGGGCAGTTGATGCACCTTCCCGAGTCTAGAGTGTAACATGCTCGGTATATCACCGGTAAATAATGTTGAAGCCGCTTACGCAAGTGACCGGATGAGTTTGTCAATCACCAACTCAACATTTTTACTTCTATTGAAGAGGGAACGTTCTTACCTACCGTGGTCGTCTCTTACAACAGTGTGTCGCAATTTCAAGCGGTACTGACCCTCGGGTTGTTGTCGTGTGTTTCTACAAATTCCCCTCAATTCCGAGCGAATCATTGTGACGCTGTTGGATTTTCACGGGTGAGCACGGGTTTTTAGGTATTGTCAGGGGTGGCGGGTGGGGTGGGGTGGGGGGGGGGAGGGGGGGGGAGGGGGGGGGGGTGGGTGGGGGGGGGGGGGGGTGGGGGGGTCGGTTGTTTACAGTTCAGATACGGTTAATAATAATAACATCACAACAGTGCCTGTTTAAATAGCGTCTTTTGCTGAACCAGGAAAGGCTAGTTGTCAATCCTCACTGCTATTTCGGATACAATTATTCTTAGCCAGTCACACACTAGTGGAAGTATCTTAACTCCTGATTAATTGATTTCATTTTGCAGTACCCTAGGTTGTGAGTTTACCTCAGTCATTGAAAACAAGATAATCAATGGTGATTTCATTGATTTTCTCAACTGTTGGGGATTTTGTGTGTAATTATTGTGCTTAAGTGAATTAAGGGGGGTGCTCCAGGCCGGGGTTTCGCGTTCCTTTTTTCAGGCAATCAGTCTCGGGGAATTTCGGTCAATTCCATTCACAAGGGAAGGATCTGTGTCGGCCCAGGTTAATTAAAATTTCAAAACTTTTCGCAAGTCAAGTTCCGACAATGCGATCAACTTCAACTAGGGATGGATGTTCCCGCCTCAATTTTGTGTACAAACTCCGTTACATCGGTGTAATGAAGGTGGGCATGGTTGCGAACTTGCTAAGTGGGAAGTTATTTTCGCTCCGCACTAATTATGGTGTCGGTTTTTCGATTTGTTGGAACTAGTCTACTCTGGTATTCGAATTCTCGCGAGTCATAGTTACAAAATTTCCCCAGTTTTGAGCAAGTCCAAGTGTGGTTTCGGACTGAGACGATCATATCTACAGATATCGTAAGCAAGCTGTATCCATTGTTACAGCTCACGTAATCGAACCGGGTCTGTTTCTGCTTGCAATACTTGAGCCGCACGTGGCGGCTTGAGCACTAAGTTTCTATGAGCGAGGTATCCTCCCATCAGGCAATTTTACCCATTTCTGTTTTCACTTCAACCTAACGTGAATATATTTGTTCTTTGAACCGCTTACATTAGCACTTTATGTATTTGGCCATGTCATCAATAACTTCGTTTTCATCAGCAATAAGTCAAATTAAAATAAAATGTCCCATTAGATTCTATTCTGTTAAAATATGATTTGATAATAACTGTCCACATTTGTTCAATTATTGTGATATGAAAGAGAAAGACACATTTAATTAACCATATATTTCGAGATATCCAAGAATGCCATCAATACATTGAAATTTGAGCAATTCTACATATAGTCGACAAAGCGTGTAAAAAATTGGGGTCATTTTAATTTTCCATGGCTTGAATGCAAAGTCATTGAGTACTAACTGTGTTCAAGGCTTTTTGACAAATAACAACAACGTGTGAGCATCATTGATTTAACTCAAATCTTGGGGTTATAAATTGAAATGTAATTGATACGATTACTTCTTTTCGATCAGCGAGGGAATCGTTGAATTATTTCTACCAACCGGAAAAAAACCGGGCCATCCTATTCAACAGAAGCGCCCCATATCGTCCCGCTAGACCTGCAGCGTGCGAACAATCCCTTTATTACTTGCTTCGAATCCCTGTTAGGTATTTTCATCTCAGCTATAAGTGCAGTATTCAAGTTTTATGGTGCAGTTAAAGTCGTGGCCTGAGTAGGTAGGGGCGCGTTAATGGCTAAGCGATATATATAGAATCGGTTTTAGATTATTTCTCATTCACAAGGTTTTTTTTTCATCTATTGGGTATTTATGTTGGGTACAATTCTTATAGATAAAGCTCTCCCTATGGGTGCTTCGTGTTAATGAAGATAGCTTTTTTCATGTCACCGTCTAGTTGTGATTTTATAAGAATCTGCTCAATATTGGAGGTACCCTTAGCAGCCGTTAAAACCGTTGTCCCTTCATCTGATCACTTTTTGGCCTTCAAATTGATTCTGATCTTTTGGAATTCAACACACAGGAGTAGTTTGCTTCAATTATTGTAAAATTCCAGAATGCATTGAGCTCCTCTAATAACTCTAAATGATTACAGTTCTAATAGGATGGTCTATCCTTTGTATGTAAGCTGCTTTCATTGGAGTGCCCTTTTTCACAGTTTAATAGTCTAACATGTGGTGTTAAGAAAGGGTGGTTTAAGTTCAGGCTTTTCTTTCAGGAGCTACAGTGACTTAAACATGTGTTTGCTGTTCTTACGGTGTTTAATGGTACTTCAATTTTTTCCTGATCAAATTAGGTTCGGGGTTGAAGTCTTATATATATTCACGTTGGTTTCAAGAAATGGTCAATTATTCCCAAATGTAATCAAGTTGTTTGGAGGATTTTTCAATTGTTTGGCTGCTGTTGTTTTAAGGGGGGCAATTGAAGGTAAAAGGGTTATAATATGACAATAAGGCGTCGTATCCATTGTTTAAGCACTTCGTAATGTCCAAATATAATGTAACTGGTGCGCATTTGCATTACATGCTTAAATTTCTAATGTTGCCTTTGTGATAGACTCCTTGGCTGGCAAGGAAAAAAAATAAAAAAATAAATTAGCCGTAGCCCTTTTCCCAGTTTCAGTTTGGAGCGTTTTGGGGAAGGTTCATGCCGCGGATCCTTCAGGCTCCGATTTCCTTTGTGGTATCTTTAGCATCTAGTACCTGGTCCCCATATTGTAGTAGAGTTGAGAACTTTATTATTTTTAAGACTTGGGCAGGAGTTTCGGGAATGTGTGCCTGTCCAAATTAAAAAAAAAAAAAAAGATTAGTTTGCTTGCATATCCTTTTATTATTTGGAAGGTGTGCCCCTTCCATCATTTGTGCCCACCTTTCTGCAATACTTCTTTTATATAGTTTTAATGGTAGATCCTACTGCGGCTTCATTATTCATAATTAAAGGAGGATGTTGACGGCTCCATTCCACTATGTTTATCGCTGACCCATCACATCGAGGGTTTACCGATTCGCGTGGTCAGTTTGATTAGAAGGGGTTCGCTTCAAGTTTGTCATTTTTGTGGTATATTGTTTTCAGGGTCAGTCAATATGGTATGTTGGTGACTATTTAATTTCAAACTGTTCATTTTGGTTTTCTGTTTCACATCAAGTCCGGCCAATCACCATCCGGACTTAAGTCCTGTTCGTGCGTTTTCGCCCCCTTCCGGCTGGGGTCTCTTTTTGTTCTTTTGTAAGCCCATTTTTAAAATATTCCAATTCTCTCATTTCTGTAAATTAAATCAAAGTGTTTGGGCCTACATCCAGAGGGCTTCTTCCCTCGATAGTTTCAGAAAGGAAGCCGTTACATCAGGGCTACTTTGTCCACTGTTTAACATGGGGGATGGAAATCTTTTGGCCTTTGGGATTTATCTTACACCCGCCTTTTGATTTTTTTTTTGTTCATTTGGGTTTGTATTGACCGCTAATGCCTCAGGCACAAGTAGTCCTAATTTTTTCTTGAAATATATTTTTTTTTTTTTTTTTTTTTTTTTTTTTTTTTTTTTTTTAAACTTTTGAAATTATAAACCAACACCATACCGTGACGTCACTTTGCATCCGTCATTAACATTACTTTCACAGGTCTGCACTGCTTGGGAAGTATATTGGGGGTACATCACGGTGTGTTAGTCTGTTTCTATGAGGTGAAATTTAAATACTTTATTGTATATTATTCGTTGCGCAATATTTGTTAATTTTTTATGCATTAATGTCATGGATTCTTTCACAGGTCCGAATTGGCTTGAAAGATATTTCTAAGTTGTTAGTGTTCCCGTTTTGCTGGAAAAACATGAGTATTTACATAGTGCTTTCTTTACTAGTAGTTTACCTCGGGTTTGGCATTACGCTTTTGGTTTTTTCTCATGTTTCTCTTTTGTTCCTACATCCAATTACAATATTTATGTATTTCTTTGTTTAAATTTTTCCTTGATTAGTGTCAGATTATAGTTTTTTTTTCCAAATCCCTTTTGCTTCGTTTCGTTATTTTTATCTTCCCTAGCAGGTCCATTCGGAACTTGGATCATTGGGATAGCATTGTGTTTCCCGTGCAGGAAGAGGATATCTCCAGCTGCAGTTGGTGGCATGGTTTCTTAGCAAGCCATCGGTGATTTAAGAGTAGGGGCTGGTTTCACAAATGATTAACAGACTGTTACAAAGAAACCTTGTTCTCACCCATTCAATCTTTAGCTTAGGGCACATGTGACTTTTGAAGTGGTCATTTTGTGAAATTTTTCAAGCACAGAACATCTTCCGTTTACAAGGATTATTGGTATGATATCTTACCCGAAATTGTATAAGGATGAAGATCATCCATTGCAGGCAGGACTCAATATAAGGAAGCTCACTCTGTACTTAGGTCCTATGGGTAACACTCATGTTATTAAGCAGTCTGACATTTGTCATCCTTTCGCACGGCCTCTTTTTTTCCGTGTCATATGGCCTCCATCCACGCTTTCAGTCAGCGTTTGTTCAGATGCTCTTTTCTGTTAAGTCAAGCCTGGTTCTTTTGTACCATCCACTTTCAAGTGAACTATCTGTTGGAGCCTCTACTATTTTGGTAACCCCTTGAATGGGGTGGGGGATTTGCAAGTTTCTTCCATAACTATTCCATAAACTTTTTGGCGAATTTTTGCCATTATTCTAATTCTAAATTCTAAATTTGGGGGTAATTTGCTAATTTGTGGCAATTTTGTTTAACTCTATTTCAGGTAGTTAGGAAGTCCAGCCTAGGGGCGAAATTCTACTCCAGGTTTGGAACTACAATTATACTTGTTAAAATGTGTCATTCATATATCTTCATTTCCAAATTTTATTCAGCGGTTAAATTAATTTAAATTAGCATTGACAATTTCCTTCCTATATAGATCGATCGAGATTCCAATTACCATTACCACTGATAAATTGTAATATTACTACCTTACTAGATCTGCTGTCTGGGGGGGACTTGGTATCTTACGCGAGTTTAGAGTTGGCAATTTAATATTAAAAGTTCTGGTGTATTATTGTATATTCCTCCTTACTGGAACTGCTGCTGGTGGGGACTGGACAAGTTTTCGGAGTTGCAATTTAACATTAAATTATGTTAATATCGTATATTCCTCCTTACTGGATTGCTTCTGGGGGGACTTGGACAAGTTTAGGAGTTGCAATTTAACATTAAATTCTTTTTAATATCGTATATTCCTCACTGGATCGCTGTCTGGGGGGGACTTGGAATTTTACTAAGTTTCGGATTCATTTAAATGATTAACATAAATATTATTAAACATTAAGTACTATTACTATTTGTCAATGCGTTTACAATGGCACTAGTTATGTAATTGATGGGTTGTGCTTAATAATTCGCACACTCCAGTCAGACCATCGCTACAGCAATTTGTGTCGGTCCAGATTTTTCTGTCTAGGGTAATAAATTTTGCGAAAGCTTGTCTTGAGAAACCACATTGGCCCCTGTCATGGAAATCATACCCTCTGAATGGTTCAATCCTTTTCTTTTGTTTTCCCTAGCAACGCATCCTTCGGTTCCAATTCATGAAACCCCCGTCCAACCAATCCACTGTGCCTTGCCGTGCTTTTGTCCATCGCCATTTCGGTCTCGATTCATAAGCTGTCTGATCACGATTGAGTGTGGTTGTTTCTTTGTCTGACAATTTTTCCCTCCCCTTTCCCTACCTGTTTTTGGGATTTTTGCCTTTTGGCATAGTCTAGGATCTTGGTGGAATTTTTGGCCATTATTCTAATTCTAAATCTAAATTTGGGTAAATTTGCTAAGTGTGTAAATTTTGTTTAACTCTATTACAGGTAGTTAGGAAGTCCAGCCTATGGGCGAATTTACCCAGGTTTGGAACTACAATTACTAAACTTGTTAAAAGGTGTCTTTCATATACTTCATTCCAAATGTTTTATCGTGTTAATTAATTTAAATTAGGCTGACAATTTCCTTCCTATATAGATCGATCGAGATTCCAATTAACATTACCACTGGATAAATGTATATTCTCCTTACTAGATCTGGCTGTCTGGGGGGGACTTGTATCTTACGCGAGTTTGAGTTGCAATTTAACATTAACAGTTCTGTGTATTATTGTATATTCCTCCTTACTGGAACTGCTGTCTGGGGGACTGGACAAGTTTCGGATTGCAAATTAACATTAAATTATGTTAATATCGTATAGTCCTCCTACGGATTTCATGTCTGGGGGGGACGTGACAATTTTCGGAGTTGCAATTTAACATGAAATTCTGTTTAATATCGTATATTCCTCACTGGATCTGCTGTCTGGGGGGGACTTGGAATTTTACTAAGTTTCGGAATTCCGTTGAAATGATTAAACATAAATATTATTAAACATTAAGTACTAGGACTATTTTGGTCAATGCGTTTACAATCACATAGTTATGTAATTGATGGGTTGTGTCCTTATAAATTCCCATCTCAGTCAGCAGCACCGCAAATTTGTGTCGTCCATATTTTTCCTGTCTAGGGGTAATTAAGTACACAGTTTTCTAAATTCTTTTAAGTCTTAACGTAGACCATTAATGAAAATCTTTTGACTGATAAAATTCACTGTCGTCTAGTGTACGAATGATTTACATGTGAGCTAGACTGCTAAGCCTGTGATGTCATTGTCTTACAACAGCAGTTGATTGGTGTATCCGTTTCAATCATGAGTCCCTGCTGTGTATCTGCAATATTCGCACTCACCTAAGCTCGCAAAATCATGTTGACTGAACGTGAAAATGAAACCGGGGACCTCGGCGGCCTGTCATAGCCGATACGCCATATGATCTGACCTCTCCACAGGTCAGTGGCCACTGGAGCGTCTGTTGTAGATACCCTCGTGAGATGTAAACACATGGCCGTTGCTGCGATAAAAAAAAAACGATCTTGATGAAGTGGCTGAAATTGCCAAGTTTTCCTTCCACGTGATAATCGATTGATATTACCGACCCCAAAGTGCCCTTATTTAACGATTAATCCCTGTAAGTACTGCTCAATGGGCCATATGTGTGACCAACGTCTGCAGCATAATTGCTTCTGGAAAATTACATAAAGCTTTTCGCCGGGATCCCATAATTGCCCCGCACCCAAGTAGACCTATGGGGATACAATAGGGTTGCGGTACCGAAACTATACCACCTACAAATTCTGTGCGTCACGCGTTATTGTTATCAAATGTTGCATTTCCCCAGTGTTCCATTGTCCCGAGTCGACCGATTTTTCTTCAATAATTATTGCGAAAATCAATCGATGGAGAAACCATGCTCCAAAAAGATTCCTGCATTCCTAATCATTGCACAAAACGTCCCCGATGACCCATGTTAATTTTGTCTTAGGAAAGAGATATTTGAGTCCGCGTGAGCATGTGGTAGCTATGTTACCCCAAATTAAAAAAATATTTAATGTATGAAAGTGATAAATATTTAAAATTCATGAATCAGAAGAAATCCCAGTAGTGAAAAAAATCTTTTCAATATCACCTTCCTTTCTCTTGTTTTCTGGTCATCACTAATCACGTCGCAACACGTTACGATGCCTTGCGCGACGACTGGCAACATACAATTAAATATCACCATTAGTAGCCAAGTGGTCATAACGCACGTGCTTTATACATGCGGTCGGCCATTTTGGCACCGCCAATGACCAGACACCCAATTTTTGTTTTCATGCTCTGCAACACAATGCGAACGCACGTTCCGCTTCGAATTGACACTTTAGGGTGAAAAAACTCCCCAAATTGATTAATGTATGTTTTAAAAGAGTTCCCTAATGCCTTACCCTGTTAGAGTTGATGTCAAGTGTGCAAAATTGTAGATTTTCAGCTTTCAGTTGGGAAAATTACAAATTCCCGACTCCCCTTGACCGATTTCGATGCTTGAAAAAGTCGCAACCACGATAACAAACATTTGACGTCATATTGACCTTTTAAACTCAAGTTAAAAGATCATATAACCCATTACAAACATTTTTGTTACAGTAGATGGCATCGTTTATTGCACACGTGAAAAAGAGGTCTTGTAAATTACTCTAGAAAAACAAAAATCAACTCAAACATCTTATTCAATTGAATAACGACAGAATTAGATTTTCATATTATCTGTTGATAGTGTGCATCATTTGACCACGCCGGAAATAAAAAATAAGGTGAGAAAATTGCAGCTAAAGTTTGGTATATTTTGTGTGTGCACGACCATTGGAAATGTCATCTTGCGAGTCGGCCAACACAGCTACATGTGCACGTTTGTTGTTGTTGTCTTCACTCGCTAAAGTGTGACGAACGTAAAATAACCGCCTGTTCCATCAATATGCATTAAGGATTTTCCAAATACGACGATACGTAAACCAATAATGGTGGTGCCCAAAACTTGATAATGAATGCGTATGGCTCATTAAAATAGGCTTTTGGGTCACCTTGATTTTGGTTACGCTGTATCGGGAGAATATGCGGGTCACGGTTATATTACGTCGTGGTGAATTCAACATTCTGCACCACACGCCTTCAACATGCAGTTTATCAATTGATGATCCGAATTCATAGGCGGGGCACAATACTAATTGTGTCTAACTATTTCGGTGTAGTCTTAGAAACTAACCGCGATGTCCTGGTCCTCAAGCGCGCAGCGCGAGGTCTTGTGTTGTGGATGGTATTGTATTATCCCAAACCTTTAATTTTTCTTTACATCCCTTCAGAATGAGAATAGACTGCGTGTCTGGAAAACCTACCCGCCGCGACACGATCCCCTATTCCCTTTTTTGAAGCATTTGATTTGACCATCGAACGGGAGCTGGAGTCCTATAATAAATACCTGAGCCTATCCCGAGTTCAGAATATTCACCGCCATCACATTTATTTTTTTTTCCTCTGTTATGTCAAATCTCCAACGATCAAATTCACCTCTCGATGCCTATAAAATTGTCTTCCAGTGCGAAACCCAACGCTATAACCGGGACAGCTAACTACGCTGGTTCCATACATGTGGGCTCAGACTATGTCAGTTGTGAAGTGCAGCCATAAAACCAATTATGTCCAGGAATGTTGCCACCTAAGAATAAGAGGATAGCACTAATGTTGCCTCTTGAATTAGACTGCTGTGAGCTACATCTTTAGTGCTGACAAGAGCTCTGACATGGCCACTCATTGGGTGTTAATATGGCAGGATACCATTCTATGTATTTAAATAAAAAAAGATTCTTAAATGTGTTCAAATAATGGGATGTAATATAAGACTGGTTACTGAAATGTGTAGGCCTCATGCAACTGATACATATTTTTATCCCAGCAAACCACACGCGGTGCCCAAATTAGTTTGGATAAACAGAAAAAATAACTTTTTATAAGTTTATTCGGAGGAAAACGATTTGTCCACTGCGAGATGGGTTAATGGGCCCATTG
>JAMKCH010050725.1:0-18220 GCA_023653785.1 Ophioderma brevispina
TTATCTTTTTTCTCAGTCACATATGATGATTTATTATTCTTTCCATCCAGAGGCCCTGAACTTCTTTTCTAAGCAAGAATCAAGTATAGAGTCAACCTATACCCCCGTGGGGGGGTCTCACGTTTGGTTTGGGTAGGAGAAATGAGAGAATGAAAAGAAAAGAGAGGAGAAGACGTGCCGTCCGAATAGTCTGTGAAGTAGGACAACCCCTAAGCTCGTTCTTTTTTTGCCAAAAACGTAACCCTTAGCTATACCATCAAATGTAATTTTTGGGCCAAATGTTCCCCTTTTTCATAAAATATTTACTTTAAGCAAATTTTGACAATTTTGAACTTCATAATGAGAAAATCGACTCATTTGTCGCTACATTTGTAGCAAAATTGGCTTCTAATTGAGAAAATTTTGAAAACGAACCATTGCCATACTAAAAATGTGGCATGAAACAAGGGTCATTGAATACCGAAGGCTAAAATGAGACTGATGTCCCTGTAGGCAAGTCCCCGTAGGTCATTTGTGTGATAACCCCCCCCCCAAAACCCAACCCGTTTTCATTATTTTTTCCTGGTCTGATTGTAAGAGTGTATGCCATAAACCAGTCAAGATACTATAACCACTTTGGCATGCCATACTGGGAGGGACACACATCACTTGCATAGGTATAGAGTCCCTGAATCGATTCCCAATCAATTCTCATGTGTATATGGTTCATCACCACATACTATCATTACAACATTATCCTGGAATTCTGTGAAAGACCTCTTGGAGAAAACTTAGATTGGTTGGGTTCATTCATACTGTATGACGTTGTTTTGCATACGGTCTCTAAGTATATAGCACATCTCTATTTCTGAATTTCAGATTTTTGTGTCTAGAAGTGTGCACGGTTCTTTGCAATTTTAGCTGACGATGCCAATGTTAAGACCAAAATGTCTTTTTGAATGTGATGCCAAAAACAATGAAGGGGAACCATTTTAAAACTCTGTCAGTATGCCAATAGTCAAAAGGTGATGATCTACTTGTTACACAACCTAATTCAAAGTCTACACTAAGGCACGTTTTGAGTTTGTTCATAGAATGTGGGGCACTGGGCGGCTGCAATGATTCCTTTTTGGGGCGAGATCAGCAGCAGGTCGACGTCACAACGCCAACAATAACCCCCACACAAAACTCACACACACACACAAATTCCCACTAATTGGAAAACAGGTCGACGTTTTTGTTGTTTGATTTTGTCCATAAAAATGGTCAAAAGTTAGAGACATGAGGACAAGAAAATCCACCATGAGTGCTCAAAAAGTGACCATTATAGGGGGTATGAAAAGTTCTGCTTTTAATAAATTAATTATAATTGTATTATAAAAACCAAAAAGTCCCCACATTTTTCAAAAGTCACGCTTCCCTAAACAAGAGTTTTCAAAACTTACCGAGCTTAAACAAGTACAATATTTGATAGGTCTAAGAAGCACCCCTAAACAAGTATCGTAAGTCTAAAATCCTACCCTTAATAAGTATTGGCAATATTGACCCCCCCAAGCAAGTTAAATTTGTTTTCTTTAATATACTGAATCTCTCTTTACATAAATGAGCGACACTAATACAAACTCGAATTTCCAAATCGTACCCTAATGTAAAGTACACAAAAAAACAAAACCACCTTTTCCATATTTCCGTGTTTTTGCTACCCTTTTCACGTTTCATATGTCTCGTGCTCCAATCTTGTTAAAAAATACCCCTTTTACGTGTTTCTTTGGTTGTGCATGATATCCCCTTATCAATGCCATCCCCCCGGCGGCCCCCCCTCCCCGTCTCTGGATGAAATAATATTAAGACAACCACACATATGACTGAGACTGACATATAACTAGTATAACTCACTTGTTGTCTCTGTGGCGAATCTGGTTGTTTTCACTGGTTTATAACAAATAACAACAATTCATCGATATGGATTTGGTATACTATACTAAAACCATTTTCTCATTGCACATTTTCATAAAACACTTGATTTACTTAGCCAATGCGCATTAAAAGCAAGGTAATATGGGGTTGTGTAGGGGTTCACTATTGTGCCAAAAACATGAGGCCTAACTCTTGCTTTGGACAGCGACTGGAGTCTGAATAACCGGCAAATTTATGCATGTCTCTATTAGCTTATATTTGCAATAACAGAAACCAAGTAATTTACAACTTTGAATGAGGATTTTAAGAAAGAATACATGTCCCTTCCAGTACCAAATATAAATATCATATAACAACATTCCTTGTAAAATTTGCCACATTTTGGTACCAAGGTCGATCTACTTTGGGACGATGTATGTCCGCTTTGACCTTTGACCTCGTAGGTCAGTCACTAAATGTCAACAATAAAAAATGGCAACAACATCGTTTTTCTGAATAGTCGACCCAGTAGAATACATTTATAGTGGTTGCCAACCAATTTAAATGAACTTCATAAATCACTCTCTGGAGAACAGGCCCCTCCACTACTAGCTTTATTCTAAACGCCCATACAATATTATTCAGATCAGATCAATATTCCTCTTTGTCATAATAACATGCTACGGCTACTAATATACCACCCCCCCCCCCGCCCGCCCTTTTTTTTGACACAACAAATTATCACATCAGAAACTTCAAAAGTCGTTAACTATCACACCCTAACATTTACAAATCTAAGTACTTACACTCTCCTTATCTTCTGCGAATCTGTTTTTTTGTATGTCAAAAACAAAAATTTGTCCTATTTTATGACACAGGTAATGTCACTTCATAACAAAATTAAAAATTGATGAAATTTTTCAAAGATTTTCCATTTAAATAAAAAAAAGCTTACTCTAACTCCCCCACGAAATTGGTTACGAACTTCGTTAAGCTCCTTTTGACAAAACAAAAAAGGACAAAAAATTCAAAAAACGGAAAATTTTTTTTACAAATTCTAAAGCATTGGTTCCCTGAAAGAACACTAACTAACTCGCCCCGCATCAACCCGCCTAAACCAACTCGCCCATATCAAATCTCGCCATACTAATTCGGTCCAATATTAACTCACTCCATATCTCTCGCTCATACCACCATGTCGCCCCATATTATCTCACCCCATATCGACTTGCTCCCATTTCAACTCGCCCCCATTATTAAATCGCGCCCATAATCACTTCTCCCATAATCACCTAGCCCGATACCACTATGCAAAGTATTACTACTTCGCCCTTACGAATGGCCTCGATCATCAATCGTCCCAGTTCCTCGCGGCACTCGCCATTTATTAACTCGCCCATATCAACTCCGCCACGATTTAACTCTCCCATTTCAACTCGGGCCCTCTCAAATCATCACCGATACCAACTCGCCAATTATTAACACGCCCATATAGAATCGTCTCTTCCAATTTGCCTTCTAAATAACGTTCCCATTATCAACTCTCTCATTATTAAATTCCCACATGGCAACTCACTCCCCCCGACCATTGGCCCCAATATCTTTTCGGCCACCGTTCTTCAGCCCCCTTATAATTTCAAATATTTTAAAATATCTTTGTCAGACGATATAACTTCAGCAAACCACTTTGTTTACGAAATAGTTACAAGTTATTCAGCTACTACTGCGCTCTATACACGGTAGTACAAGGCACATGCACTACGGTACCAAAATCGAGGAAGTATAAAAATACATTGACATCTTTGAAAAACTGCTGCTATATGCAGAAAATATAACTTTTCTACAGTAATTAACACAAATGTAGAGTATAGCCCTTACATCCCAAGAAAATGACCAACTTGGCGATAACCCCAAAAAGTGAGAGCGGTATTTGTGTTGTCGATCTGGGAGTAATAACCTTTCCCTGTAAATACAAGCAGGGGTCCGCTCCGTGATTTTTGAAAAGTGGCAAAAAAATGGAATTTGGGGTTTTAAGGGATATGGTAGTAAAGGGATAACTTCAACCCAATAACAAATTTAACGTACTTTGTAACAGTTTTGTTACAAGTGGTTGAAGTTTTTCCCTTTTAAAACACTTAACGCACTTTGTAACATTTTGTTACAAAGTGGTTGAAGCTGTCCCTTTAAAAAAAACAAAAAGTGTTTTTAAATTGTAAAGTTGTAACTGGTAAAAGGGCCTGCAGGGCCCATTTTAACGTTGCAATATATTTAGTTGAATTTTAGTTGCTTTTATTGCCGCAACAATAATCAAATTCCATAGTGTCATTTATTTGCGTTAATTAGCATAGGTCCCTAGAAGCCATCCGAAAGTGCCATTGACAAGAAATTAAAAAAAAAATAATAAGTTTATTGTGATATCTGATTTTTCATAATGCATAAACAAAGTGACATCCAACATTAAATAAGCAATAGAAAAATTCTTGGAAAATATAGCATAATATTTTATAATTATTCGTCATATCGTAGTTCACAGTGAAAACCCTATGGTAAATTACATGTTACCAACAAGTAACCCTATAACAGAATAGAAATGGAAGCATTTTTAAATACGTTCTATTTGTTAGTGTGTTCAAGTTCTCCCTTACTGTCATATAGAACAGCAGCATCTTAATGCGCTTTTTGTAACAATTGTTACATAGTGGGTTAAAAAGCTGATCTTCTAAAAATTTTAACGCACTTTGTAATAATTTTGTTGCATATAATGTTGCTGAGGTAAATCGACATGGAAGGATTTTTAAAGTATTTTAAGTTGTCAATTGGGTTCAGTTAACACTTAACTTCTAAATGGGGTTCCCGCTAGGGGCCCGTTTTTTGCGTTTAATTAGCAGGGTCTAGGAAGCCCCCCAAAATCCATGACAAAAAGAAAAAGAATTAATTTTTTAACAAACAAAACCAAACTAATTAGAGTTACTCTGATATGATTCATTTTTATGCATACACCTAGTTACACAAACGAAGTAAATAAAAACATCTTGGAAAAGTATAGCATTATTAATTTTATTCTCAGATCGCAGTTGGTTCAATGTAAAAACCTATGGTAAATAATAATATTTATTATTTTTATATATTTCAAGTATTTTTAAACCACTTTTCTATTGTTAGCGTGTTGAAGTTATCCTGACTGCCGCATGAGCGTAGAAGCTTTAACGCACTTGTAAACAATTTTTGTTACTAGTGGGTTCTTCAGTGGTCTGAAAATAATGTAGGGCTTTTGAGATGAGGGGGTTGAATGGGATCGACTACGAAATGGGGCGGGTTTGGTAATGGAGGATAGCGAGCGGAATTTTGTTAGTGTGTATGAGTTCTCCCCTCTGACGTATAGAGCAGCAGTATGAGTTCAACCACTTGATAGACATTTAATTATTAAAGTGGGTTGCTGAAATATGTTTCATCTTCAGGTTATTAAAACATTTTAATTATAAAATATTTGTATATAATCTTTATCGTGTAATTTTCATGTTACTTTGTAATTGAAGATTATACTTTACTGCCATAAAGAGCACCAGCAGCTTAACGCCTTTAAAAATTTTGTTACAAAGGTGGGTGGGGATGAAATCGTCATGGAAGATATCAATGTATTTTTAACTTGTTAAAGTGGGACCTGAAAAAATTCACTTCATAAGGGATCTCCTAAGGTTCCCATTTGTGTTTCGGGCCGCGTATTTTTCGATTATAATTGTTTTGTATTTGTCTATCTTAGTGCGCTTGCATTGAGGCAAACATTAAAAATCCATGCGCTCATTTTGCGTTTAATTAATCGCGTCGTTTTTGCGTTAATTACCAGGGGTCACTAGCTGCCCCGTCCCCCTTATGCACGTGTCCATGGCAAAAAAATTTTAAAAACAAAAATAGAAGCAGAGGTGCTGCGATTTGATTTTAGAATATCTTGCAGCGTTTAAAATACACGGGGCGAAAAGCCGAAAGAGCAAAAAGAAAAAAATGGGCCCCTAGCAGGGCCCCCTAGCAGTTAATAAAGTGTTAACTCAACCAAATGTACAACTTAAACTACTTTCCCATGGCGACTCAGCAACCCAATTTGTAACAACATTGTTACAAAGTGCGTTATTTTTTTTTAAATGGGACAGCTTTAACCCACATGTAAACAAAATTGTACCAAAGTGTGTGTAAGCTGTTGCTGTTCTATATGGCAGTAAGTATAAACGTGAACACACTAACCAAAATAGAAACTATTTTAAATTCTGTACATTTCATATTTTTTAAGGTTACAATGTTTTAACATGTAATGTTAACCATAGATTTCCACCTACAGTTTAAATGCGATATGATGAATATAAATTTATGCTGTGACTTTCCAAGATTTTTTTTATTTGGTTCTTTACTTCGTTTATTTGTAACTAGTGTATGCATTATGAAAAGAAGAATCACAGAAACTCTATAATTTTTTTCCATTTTTGTCACGGGCACTTTCCGGGGCTCCTATACCCATGCGAATTAACGCAACAACGACGCTATGGATTTTTCCTTTTTGGCAGCAATGCAGCTCAACTCAAACTAGCCAAAATACCAAAAAATAAAAATCATCGCAGTATTAAAACACCCGGACCTTAGCATGCCCCCTTTCGTCCAGGTTTATTTGTTAACTCAACCCAATTTACAACTTATAATACTTACATATCTTCACATACAATTGTAACCTCAAGCAATCCAACACTTGTAAGATCATTGTTTACAAAGTATGTTATTTTTTTTTAAAGTACAACTTCAACCCACTTTGTAACAAATTTTTAACAAAAGTGGCGCTGGCTTGAGCTGCGCTGCTCTATAGTGACATTAGTAACTGCCTACACACTAAATAATACAATAGAGAAGTGCTATTATATACCAAAATCTTCAATTTTTGCAAACTTTTTTTGACATCCAGGCCAATTCTTGTCAGAATTACTTAAAAGAACTTGTCTGATTTGATAATTTGGACAATTTTGTATGGATGGAAAAGCTTAGATACGTAGTATTACATATAAAATCAAAAATAAGTTGGAAAATTGCCACAATTTTGTTGAGTATTTTGCCCTGTTAATTTCCCGCCCAATAGCTTACCCTTACCTACTCCTCGAAACGATTCCGACAAATCCACATCGTCAGGCAATGGGTGACGTCAAAGTGATGACCATACACATAATTTAACGCGTTTGTGGACCATCTTCGCAGTGTTTGCCACTTCATAATAAGTAAACACAACGAAATGAAACAAAATATGTCTTCTGTACTTTTTTTTCTCATTTTATTATTACTTTCATTAATCCTCCATAGTAAGTGTCAGCAATAACAATTCAAGTAAACACGATGTTTTGGTCATCACTTTGACGTCACGAGTTGGGCGCTTTGGATCAATGAAGCCGTGGCGAAAAATCCCGCCCGTATTATCTTCTTCGTATGTCAAAAAAGCAAAATTAAAATGCCTCTATTTTTGTTAATCATTTTACCACATCATAATTGTATTATTTTTTCGGGAATTCGTGATGTATGTACATAGATTTTATAATGTAAGTCAACTGAGCTTGACACAATCTTACATATTTCCTTTATTCAACCCTACCCACTCGCCTTGCCTTAATCAGCCCACTTTATATTAAAACTGGTTTAATATCTTTCCATGACAATATAACTTCAGCAAACCACTCTGTTATAAAAATTGCCATAAAGGTTTGAGCTTCATATACTGTTTGCCTAATACGACAGAAGGGACTTTAGGGATATAATAGCCGCAGCAACATCAGACTTTTGTATCACAGTTTTGTTACAAAGTGCGTTGAAGTTCTCCTCTCTTTAAACTGTGTAATCGCAACTTTGTAACAATTTTTGTTACAATGTTTTTTGCTAAGTTTTATTGTACTGAAAGTTAGGTAAGTGGGCTGAAATATGGGGGCGCTTTGATATGGGGCAAGTTGAATGGAGTGAGCTAATAATGGGGCAAATTGATCATGTAATTCGTTAGAGTGTGTTAAAGTTGTCATTCTCTTACTGTCATAGAGCAGTATCAAAAAACAGTTTAACTCGCTTTGTAACTCTTAATTGTTACACATATGTTATTGCTGAAGTAAAATCGGCGCGCACTAGATATTTACGTATTTGTAAGTGTTAAGTTGTAGGCCGGTTGATAGCAGTTTGAGTTGCAGTCTTGTCTGACGGACATAATCAATTAAAAACATAAGGTTTATCAAGATTCAGTTAAAGTGTGGTGTCTTTGTAACTACCCATAGTAGCAGTAGTAGCTTAACATACTTTGTAACGATTTCGTAACAAAGTGAGTTGCTGAAGTTGTATCGTCTTCGAAGATAATTCGTTCTCATACGGTCTCATCGGGGAAATGATGTCCACATTTGGATGAGACATGATTCTAAGAAACCGATTTTTTTCCGCTGAACACGATTCTGAACGCCGAATTGTGATAAAATGTGCCCAAAGTGCTTTCCTGGGGTTTCAACTACCAAATGGTCCTTTTTTGCAAAAGGGTTAAGGAAATCCTTCAGTGAGTACATTTTCAGGCATGAAAAACAAATGAATTGCTCAAAAACACCTAAAGAATGTCTTAAAGATATTTCCGGGTACGACTTACCAAAAAGGGTCTTTTTACAAAAACTTAAGACGATCATCTTTCAGTAATTTAAAGGTAAATTGATACTTTTAGGCATGAAAATGCAACTAGACCCAAAAAATACATGCAAAGAGGCACCCAATGTTCTTTTCCGGGTCCCACTGCAATTTGTGGGGATATTTTAATGAAACGGGGGCCAAAGTACCAGCGTGATTTTACCAAAGAGTTCGACTAAATCCTATTTTTAGTGATTTAAGGTACTAATGGTACATTTCGACGAGTATAAAAATGGACAACTAAAAATGTTTCAAACTCTTAAAATATACGCAAAGTGTTTTTCAGGGGGGACCACTACCGAAAAGCAATGCATTTTACTGACATTCCTATAGGAATGTTCAATTTGTGATTTGGGTTCCCATTTACACATTTTCAGGGCGAGGAAATCCCATGGAAATGAATTTTAAAAGCATAAAAATATACAAAATTGCCTTTCCAGGGATACCACACCAGATTATTTATGCAGATTTGTTACATTTGGAAAATATTATAGCCGTAATACGCGTGTTGGTGATTTAATATCATTTACTGGTATTCCAGTTTTTACCAATTTATTAGCCGAAAACACCCACCCCTGCACCAGTTGCACGTCGCTGTGACCGCAATATTTACCTTTACAGGTCTGTCGCACCTCTGATTAGGACTGGCTCCTCCTCCGGTCAGCCCCCTCCACCCTTTGTGCGCGCGTGCGTAACCAAACATTGTAAATGGGGAGGGGGGCCAGAATGAGTGCCGAGGCATTTCCTGAGGGCAATTTGGTCCTTAATCCATAGACAACTGTACAAACGGTCAGTTTATTTGGGGCTGGTTTGGGAAGAGCGGGGGGCGCTCGGGCGCTCGCCCCAAGAAGCCACGTCCCGCTGTATGCCGGGGGGGGGGTTCTGTGCATGCCTCTGCAGTTTGCTGTTTTTTTTTTCTGAAGGCTTGATGTGGGATCATAAATGTTAGTATCCTAAAAAAAGTACAACGAAAAAGCGAGATAAAAAAAACTCGTTCTGAGATAAAAACCCTTTTAAATACCTATTTTCAACCAACTTAAGTACTAATTTTGTCATTTCCATTATTGCACTTATTACGGAAGACGCTGGAAGTTTTTTTCCAGAGAATTGATGTCCTTTAACTGTAAAAAATATGGTTTAGTGTAAATAGTTTTGCGAAAAGTTTTGTTCTTATTACGTCTTTCTTTTGTCATTTTTTCTTTATTTGCCTTCTGCCCTTCCTTTTTTTATTATTTTCTCTTGAATTTTCTCTTTCTATGCACTTTTTCTTTCATTTGCATTCATTTTTTCCTGCCCTCGCTCTTCCTTCCTTTCCTTCCTTTTCGGGAGGGGGGGGGGGGGGGCACGTGCCCCTTTTGTCCACGATCCACCAATGAAGTTTTTAAAAGAGAGATTTCCATGCAAATATTCCAGGAGGCATAGAAAGTAAAACATGAATACAAATTTCAAGAATATGACCGTTATTGGAAATATGAAATTGGGCATTGAAATACAAAAATTGTTCAATGAAAAAGCCAAGGCCTCAAAATTATTGAATGATGAAAATGAACTGCCCAGCAAGACTCACTAGCCAAATTCTGGGGATAAAGTAACAGCATTTTCTGTGACGGAAATATTTGTTGTCAAGTCAAAAACATGATATCGAATGTAATTAAAAAACAAGAAAGGAAACAATCGAATCAATTACTTAAAGAACAAATTAAGAAAAACAGGTGCAGATGGGTAGGCTGTTTTTTTTTTACGAGGAGACGAAAGGGAAAGCCCTCAATATGGGTTCCATTTTCCACAAAAAACAGCCAAGCCTCAAACATGGGTAAAAAGGGAAAGAATTTTTTGTAGGGCTAAGAAATTAGAATAACGGGTATATCGGCCTAGTGAAAAAAAATCAATAAATAATAAATGGGTACAACTTTTCTGCATTTCTGAAAAATTCCCCTTAGAAAATTGGGTATGGTTTCAGTATTTAGCCCCCCCCCCCCCCAGCATTGCTATAAGATAGGAAAGACAGATGGATGGATGGATGGATGGATGGATGATGGATGGATGGAGGATGGATGGATGGCTGGATGGATGGAAAGAAAGAAAGAAAAAAACAGAGAGAGACAAAACAGACAGAAAGACAAAAAACAAGCGGAAAAAAAACAAACATACAGAATAAAGCGAAATTCAAAAACCAATAAACAGATATAGAAAGACAAAAAGAGACAGAAAAAGTGGAATACAGACTGAAATGCAAACCCAAAGAAAGACAAACACAAAATAAAAGAAACCGTTTTTTCAGAACAAAAAGAAAGAAAAGAGCTTGTAAATTGGAAGGTGGAAAAAAGAGTGAACCTACGGAATGTGGAAAGGGGTGAAAAGGCGGAAAACCGTAGGACAGAACCAGAAAGAAAAGATAGAAAGAAGCAACTAAACGATAAAAGGTATAGAAAGGTAATATAATGAAAAGAAAATATAGAAGGAAAAGAAAGAAAAATATGGAATGAAAAGAACAGAAAGACCGAAGAAAAAGAGATTTATAGAAGAAACAAAGAAAAAAATAATAAAATGAAAATAAAGAAAATCCATTGAAGGAATGAAGAAAATTATTTCATCAAGAAAGGAAGAAGGACAGGGAAGAAGGAGTATACAACAGAATGAAAGAAAAGGACATGTTAACGGAGCTAGGAAGGCTCATGTGGCATTGAAAGTGGATTAAATTATTCTAACCAGTGCAATTATTTTTTTCTTTTTATGGATTTCTTTGAATAGTATCGTTCGTTTCTATAGGGACTGTATATGATGAATTTTATCAAAATTGACTTCTACACAAAGAATTAAAACAATTATAATATAAGTGTTTTTCTCTGAAATTCTAAGTTTAACTAGATGGTAAGGAAATTTTATGCATGCAGTAATTACCAATGTCAACACTTCTAGTTACCACTATATAACTAATTTTGTTAAATTTAAAATCCAAGCAGGGTCAGGAAATGATGTCTAAATGGTTCAATCCCCTTTAAATATATCCCTCCTTACTAACAGACTTACGTTTCTAGTAGCGGAGGGAGGTCCTGCTGGGAGGAAGAGAGTAATTTGTCATCTTTTTATCTGAATGGAAACGAGGCTTATTCATAGCCTTCCGCAAAATTCTCATAAGAACTTTTAACTTTACAAATTCTGGAACTTTGTTTAAAAAAATATGCATGCCGAAAACATACCTAGACACCAAAACAAGCTAGTTCCCTTAGTCATTCACCTCTCTACAAAACACTGTTAACCCCCTCCTGACGTTCTTGATGACACTTAAAAAAATTTGTTTTTTGTTTAGTAGGCCACTGATTTCTCATTACCTGAAATGTATATGGGACAGTTGGAACTCATGTTAATATAAACTTTCTTATCCTTTCATTGAATGCCCCTACCCACATTTTGGTATGTGGTACCACCCACGGAAATCACTTTGGGGTGTATTTTGTGTTTTGTTTTTTTGTCTAGTTGCATTTATCCATCGCCTATCCATGGCCTAAGAATGGCGACTTTTTAAAATGACGGAATCGGATATTCCTGCATGTTTCTGTCAAAAAGACCCTTTTGGTAGTGGTACCAACCCACCCGGAAAAAACACATTAAGATTATTTTAAGGTGTTTTTTAAATACTTAAAGTTGCATTTTTATCCTGAAATCTCAATTTGACCTTTAAATGCACTAAAATAGTAATATTCCTAACGTCCTTTTGGTAATCATTAAAATACCCACCCCATTTATTGTATTGGTAACTCCCGGAAAAGACCGTTGGGCGGCCTTAATTGCTGTATTTTTTTGGATCTATTTTGATTTTCATGCCTAAAAATGTATCATTTGACCTTAAATTACTGAACTAGGATATATTACAATTTTTTGATAAAAACGGAAACCCGTTTTTTTATTTTCCCCTCCCCCCCCGGAAATCTTTATGATTTGTTTGAATACCAATTAAACCTTTTTCATGCCTGAAAATGTACAATTAACCTTTAAATCACTGAAATAGGTATCCTAACCCTTTTTGTAAAAAAGACCCTTTTGTAGGGAACCCCGCCGGAAAAGCACTTTGGGCAACAATTTGTATCAATCAACTGTCGGCGTTCAGAATCGTGTTTAGCGGAAAAAATCGGTCTAGACTCAGCTATTCATTCAAAATGACAGATTTCCCTGAGGAGCGCGGCTATGAGACCGACTAATATTTGATATATTTAAGAAATAAAGGGTGATGCGTATCCTTTAATGGGCGAATAATGTGTCCGATTTCGGGGGGAAAAAAAAATAATGGCGAAGGCGCATCCGAGTCCATTAGTTTATTTTTTCCGGCCGAGGATACAATTATGAGCCCAATAAATAATACTGCAACCCTTTATTTCTATTCCTATTAACGCGAAAACAGCGTGATATAATGAAAAATGCAATTCGCGACCCATTATTTCAGATCATGGGCCGTAAACTGACCAATCAGAATGCAGCATTTTCAATAATAATGGGCAGCAGAGGTATTAGAATTCAAATAATAGAGTGGGCTGAATGAAGTAGCGACGTGATATTGGGGCCAAGTGATATGGGGAGTTAATTATTGGCCAGTTAAAATTGGGGGAGTGTATGAATAGAGGCGAATTGATACGAGACAATTCGATATGGCGTGTTTAATATTGGGCTCAGTTGGTATCGGTCCGAGTTGACATATTGAGTCACATTCGGCGATTTGAGCTTGGCGAATTAATTAGCGCGATTGAAGTGATCATGTAGATTTGATACGAGGTGGTTTGGTAACGGGCGAGGTAATACTTGGAATAGTTGGTATCGGGCTAGATTATTATGGAAGAGTTGCTATTGCAAATTAATATTGGGCGAGTTGTTATGGAGCGAGTGATATGTGCAATCAAATGGGCGAGTCAAGAATACTGGGACGACTTAGTATGGGGCGATTTGGCTATGTACGAGTTTGGTATGTCCCGAGTGGTATTGGGCGAGTTAGGTATGGGTCGAGTTTAGTGTTCTTTAATGAAGAGCTTCGAAATTTCAATCAATTTATTTTGTTTCAAGTGCGTCATCAAAGTTGTCCCTTTTTGTTCCGTCACAAGAATGCTTAACGCAGTTCGTACTTTTTACCTGGGGAGTAATGTTCTTAAATGGAAGAATCTTGAAAATTTCATCACTTTTAATGTTGTAACAAAGTGCCGAAGTTGTCCCTTTTTTGTTTCTGTCACAATGGCTTAACGCAGTTTCATAACAATTTTGTTACAATGTGCGTTTTTGTTATGAAGGCTGCCAACACATAGCTACGAATAGTGTTTTGTTTTGTAAACTCCTGCGACACCAAATTAGTATTCAAAGTTACATTCTGTACCTGAAATTTTTTCTTACGAATATGCCGCTTTTTTTTTTTTTTGTTTGATATCTCAACCTTTTAAATGCAGCATGGAAAAAAAAAAATTTTTTAGCTGTGTATTATAAAGAGGGTATCACTCTGTAACTATCTATTCCGAATATTTTTACTAATGGTCTTTACTTTGAAATGACCCGGCTTGTCAAAAATTGGATTCGTATGTCAATGCATGGTTTTTTTTAACCAACTTCCACTTATGTGCCTTTGATTTCTGGAAGCTCAACTCAAGTAGAACAATGATTGAATGCAATGTATTTCAGTAGACATCGCAAAGATTCTTAGAGCATAACTTCGTGTGAACGTACTTATTTTCTTAACAGGGTACTGATTTTTTGTTGGGGGGACCTATCGTATGTACGTTAAAATTTACCACAACCACACAAAAAGTGTCACAAAACAAAATCTGAAACGATAACCGAAGTAGGTGGCAAATTCCACAACAAGCTTGTATATATGCCTTTCATTTCAGGGGAAAATAATAGTGAAGATGTGAGCATAATCCAGTAATATTTTTTTTTAAACATGGGCTAAAAATTACGTGTTTTGGGATTCCCTGGTATCAAATTTTTCGTATGAAGTTCGTTGGTTATACATGTAGTGAACATCTATCAAGAATCAACCAAATCAATCAGTTAACATGTAATTTCTTCGGCTTTAGTATGGACAAGTGTACTTCATTTAACGCCACTTTTATTTCCACAAACATCTTAGCATTTATACCAGTATGGATTGAAAATTGAACCATTTCAGCATAGATCCCAACCGTCCCTAGAGGAAAATCGACCTGACAATCAACCGCAAAAAAGTGAGGTAGCGGCATTTGGATCTTATTAGAGCTAGGAGCAATTTTGCATGTTTCATACTTGTTTTTAAAACTGGCAACCCTCACTTGCAAAAATAAGGTAAACCTCTTTTGTGAAAATCAAGTAATTTTTATAATAAAACTGCTCGGAGTGATTTTATTTCATTGGCTTAGGTTCCCACTGAAATACAAAGAAAATACACACCACAGTTGTGTAAATTCCCTGTTACCCTTTCAGAGTGCCCATACCTTATTTTGTGTTACTATTGCTTAAAATATTCGCCGTTTACTAGTGGCGGTGTATATTAGCTAATCGCGATCGTTGGACGGCAAATAAATAGGAACGGCTAGAAATGCCAAATTGACTTTTCGATAAAAAAAAATGCCCCCGTTGCATAATCTTTATGGGGATGAGGTCATCACGTATTGCCGCAAACGCTTTGTACGGCTTGCAAAGATCTTTGCAACTCGTTCTGTGTCTATTTTTTTTTAAACATCACAGAAATTCGTCATTCTGACTGGCCGAACAACCGCAACGCTTGTTCAATTTCGCAACGCGTGGTGGAATTTCTACAAGCATTGTGAACTTCCCACAACGCTTGCACAATTATTAGATCTGTTAACATTAGAATCGTCATTTCTTTTGAAGAAAGCATGAAAACTGGTACATGACTTCTATCGCAAATCAGAGGTTCCGAACAAAATAATATACCCAAAAATATTATGCCCCCTTGTGGCCGCCATATTTAATGCAAATGCCACCAAACCCATTTTTTTGACATTCTTTAATTCTACAGCAAATAAAACAACTTTGGAGGTGGTCTAAACCTACTTTTTTTTGATACCAAATGAACCTCTTGGTGATCTCAGCATTTCTTTGCAGGCTGCCATATTGAATTTCAGGATGGCCGCATGATTTTCAAAATGGCTGTCAAATTTGCCATTTTTAGCAATATTTCCCAGTTCTGAAAGCCGAATCGGATTAAGTTCAGGTAGTCCTTATGTTTCATACCCAGGAACTTTCATTGATCATAAGTTGTTTTCAGAGGGCTAAACGCATATTGGGATTTTAAAGGATGGCGGAAAATTTTAATTCAAAATATATATTAAACTAAGATTCTAGCAGTTCTGATGTCTCGTTTTGGGGCCTACAGAACATATATAAAACGTCCGCTACCGTGAAATAACTCCACCGGCAGCGCGCACTCAATTTCGGATGATTAACAGCCAACACGCGGTGAATCGCCACGGTGAATCGTCCTTAAACCTAATTGTTTCTCAACTGGTAAAGAATACATCTTCCCGAAACCTTGCGAGTGGAAAACATTGTGGGTGCGTCTAAGGTCACTCCAGGGGGTGTCGATCGCTAGCGTATCCCCATTTCACTTCTGTGCGGGAATATACTGCGGTTTCGATAGCTACCCCGGGGGGGCCTCCCATCTTGAAGTGTATGTAAGCCGTTAGCCTCCCTTCGTTGCACCAAAGACTCCACTTTTTAAATTTCACCCAAAGAACTCCTAACTTTTGTGAAAATGTTTAACAATATCATCAAAAGACCCTATTTTGGGGAAAATTTTTATGTTTTTTATCTTTATTATTTTGTTATAAAATTTTGCAAAAATCTCACCACAGATCCCCATTTTTGGAAATGTTTGTAATTTGTCAATTCGGAAACTCAATTTGTGGCAATTTGGCTCTCTTTCACCCAAATTGGCTTTAATGGCTTTGTGGGCCTTTCACGCGCTTCAACTAGTTGTGACGTCCTCCCGCAATGCGGCTTTGTGATTCCGCACACGCGAATGCGACACCCAAATGTGACACAAAAGTCACAACATCTATCTGGGAATACATGGAAATTTGGATGTTTATGCCTTTAACTACTTTTAATAAAACTATGTTTTGTTTCTTTCAGAATGCCAAGAGTAAAAGGCCGCGGATTTTCAACCACGTCACTTGGCCATGGTCACGTTTACACCTTGTTGGTATTCAATAATTTTGGGTTTTCCGTTCATAGGGGCCCTAAAGCGCAGTTAGGAAGTTCCAGGAGGAGTTACGGAGGATTTTGAGTTGGTAATAATTATCAAGCATCTGGGTTAATATATTTTATCACTTGCCACATTCAGTATGACATGCCGGTAACTCTAACACTCTTGGGTAAGTGTATTACAAAATGGGCTAATCTTGAAAACATGACAATGGAAATAGACATCACTTTTGTATTCATCTTACAGTTTTGAAAAATAGTTTTATTGACCTCCTGACCAAGAAAAACACTTATTTGACACCCACAATCCTTTCATAGGTGATATAATAAGAAATAATACGGTTTTATTAGATGAGATATCGGCCATCTTAAAAATAGCCTTGTAAATATTGTAATGGCTCAGACAACTCTGGCAATTGTATATTGAACCTCTTGTGCCCAGACCAGACACAATTTGGACACTAAGTCGCTATGGTAGTGCTATTATACCTTTAAATGCCGACATTTGTTTGTTTGGTTATGCGAATTGCCATCACTTTTAATTTTTCATTAGTATATTTTCGTGAATTACACACCAATGATCGATTGTAGCTATGATTGCAAATGTTATTATCCGGAACTGGTGGTAAGAAATCTAAGGCCCCTTTTAACCTCAGGCTGCAGCACTATTTTTACGTCACTTGCGATTGCGCACGTAGCACAAATGAATTACGATAAGTTTTTAATCCAATTAGACCTATGGGACATGTTCCTTCTATGACTGTGTTTTGTTGTCCCCATCGGGGGGCTAGGGGAAAAAAACAGCAGGTGTAAAATAATAAATTCTTACAATAATATATCATACATTGATCCCGCCAAATACAAACTGCACATTTTCTGAAAATGAATAAAATGTTATCTCATTTCCTTTCCCTAATCTCAGTGACCCAATGTGATACACATAGACCTAGTAAACAATGGAGCTAAAGAAGATATTCAGCAATCTGGCCGGTATGCGGTGGAGGAAAAACACTTCAGATTCATAGCACATGATTAGACTGAGTATTTTTTCATGAACGTAGCACTAAAATATTATTCTCCATTCACAAATAAGGAAATATTGATTCTTCTTAAAGGCGTCGTTCAATAACTTTGGCCGTATTTTTCACTCATGCATTCGAAAAGGAAAGACAGACGAACAAAAATCATTTGAAGAAAAGTTTGCTGGGGCAAGATTGGACCCAACTTTTGCAGAAACCAAAATCTGTAACTTATGCTTAACACATTCTATTTCCATTTATACGGTTTTCAGAAGAAATTTAGTGTCAACGCCCATTATATATAATGTAAAACTGGTAGTTTTTATGAAAGAGGACGGGTATTTTGTTACTCACCCGAATCGTGGAGGCGATAACGATATAATACCTGAAATATTTCAAACTGCGTGGCAATATAACAATGGCTCGCATACCGGGCCAATTGTTGAAGAGCTTAGCTCTGGTTTGCTGAAAGT
>JAMKCH010050726.1:0-10387 GCA_023653785.1 Ophioderma brevispina
TTTATATATGTAATTTTTTAATTTTTAAGTGTTTTTTCATGTTATTATATTCTAAGACTGAAAATCAAATTAATCACATAAAAAATCACTGGATTTAGGTTTGAATGGGGATTTTTTTTGTTTTGTCCCACAGAAGCTACTTTTTGCTACCATCTGAGGACTATGCTTGAATTTGGAAGGTACCGCCATTGACAAAATCATGTCATCAAATTTTTCAGCCATGGTTACCCTTCTTGCTTAATGGTATTTCGCTGCTGGTCGGTAGCACCAAAGCTCAACTTCAACACCATATCATATTCATAACAAAAGTTAATGTGGGTTTGATATGTGTTTTGTGGGGGGGGGGGGAGTGAGAAAACGCGCACTCACCCACAGCTACCAACTCCACTGGCTTCCTCTTCTTTTATGGTCCAAAGTGGTTCTTAAATATGAATCTACCAGAGTGGTACACAACTCTGTCTGCTTTACGAATTCCACAAGGTATTTTGTCTGTGCAATTGTTGCTCCAAACGTGGGCAGACCAGAGATTTTCCTTGTCCTGTTGTCTGTTCCAAACCACGGTATTGAGTCTCCTGATTTGCTTCCAGTAGCCCCCACTCCTGCAAGAAATTCTTAGAATTGCCGCTTCCTGTAAACCACCATATCAATTTTTAACTCCGTGTTCTGAATTGTTTGAAAGTGTCATTGATCATGTTCCTCATTTATCTCTCTGAGGAAATTTTCCTTTCCATATTAGCCATTAACATCCACTGACACAATCTCAGATCTCTTTCAGATCAACAAGAACAGGTCCACAAGGCTGGTATTTCAGCTGAATATACCAGTCACTGAGGCAATGTGAATTGTGACATACTACCTTTAAGCAATGCAGTGGTTACAAGTTTGAATATAGTACTAGAATTACTGACAATCTGACCACCCTGTCCTGATGATTCCCAGCAGAGACACGGCTGTGATAATAAAATTGAGCATTAACTTTGATGTCCTCAGTTTTTTGCACTCAAGTGACTTTTTAGTTCGTCTAATTAATTCTCATTCCCTGGGTAAGTTCAAACTATACCACCTTGTCTAACATATTCATTCAACTACTGGCCTATTGCATTCTGATGATGAGGCTAGATTTATGCGATTGACTATCATGTCTGCAGGATAATTACATGGATTTGAGCCATTCAGTGATACTAAAAGGACATTGCATTCTCAATTCCCATGTTAAACTTCCGCAGCTATACACCTTGTTTACATCTCTCTATTCTGTACTGACCTATTGCCTTCTGATGATGAGTACAGGGATGTGTTTGCAAGGATATGCATCCTGTGTAGGAGGATGCGATATCTTATTTTAATTTAAATGCGACCCAAATTAACCTGTCAGTGGAGCAATAAAAACCCTACATTTAGGAAAGATTTTTTTTCAAAGGTTAAACGTATATTTTTGCTTCAATTTTTGCTTTGGTTGTTTACAGAGATAAACATGCTATCAGAAGCTTTTTATTTGGTGGTCTTTCGACTTTGGTTCAGGAACTATGTCAATTTTGCGGCGAGACCCAAGAAAATTCAGTTTGCCGATTTTAGCCATACAAATCGGAGAGACTGACACCGAACGTATACCAGCCAAATTTAAACATATCAGTTTGAATAAATGGTTATGGTGTACATATTATAAGTAAATATCTTCAAAAAAAATTAAATTACCATTGTTCAATCATAAGAGTCAATTACTGAAAAAATCAGACTCCATATCAATGTCTCAGTTCATGAACATAATGAACTGCTCAGAGATTTTTGTTTTACATCTCTAAGGTAATTTATTTTGACAAATACAGTATACTCAGGCTTCCATAAATTGCAAAAAGAACTAAAGCCGAAGTTTTATGTACCTAGAATTGGATTAAACCTTCAAAAGTCATATCTCACTGCTGTTTTTTCAAGCGGACAACAAAACTTTCCTATGATGTCCACTTTTGCTCCTAGGTTTTCGTTGTGGTTACAACCATGAAATCTGCTGATTGAACCAAAGTAAACTGTGGTCCCTACCCCAGCTCTCTGATATCTTATTTGGAAAATTTTTTTTTTTTACTTAGCATTTTCTTTCTTTTGTAATCTCTGGGCTATTATTTTTAATAATCTTCAATTACTCCCCACCTTCTATTGTTCACACTAATTTGGTTAAAATGTTGTACTACAATCACGCTGAGACCATGTTTTTACTCTATGTAACGATGCATCTTTGTTTGGCTCAAAATCGGCCAGACAGGATTTTTAAGTCTCACAGCAAAATAGGCGCAACTTCTTCTCCAAAGTACAAATGACAACAAAACACGTTTTTCTGAAGCCTGTTTATCCTTCCTTATAATCATAGCAAACATTTTAGCAAAACAATTCTCAACTCATTGTTAATTATTTTTTATTCTGAATGTAGGGTTTTTTGACTCACACTGTATTTATTTAATATATCAATTACCCCTTTTTAAAAACAAATTTCCAGAAATTTTTTTAAATCTGTTCTTATTTGGCATCTTTTTTGAAACCAAATTCTGTTGACCCAAATTAGTAATGCTAGCCTACCTAAATTATTAAGTGAATTTTAATCTACTATGAGTAAATTCATTATTTACAACCCAATGGCCTATTGATCACCGTATCAAAGATGTGCTCATAACATCAAACTGAAAATTTAGAAAGAAACTTTTCTGGAGGATAACTAGTGAACCAAGAATAAACTTGGGGTGCCTTGGTGCTAAATCATGAAATGCACCTTTAATGTGAATACCTGCAGTAAAGAATTTTAGGTTTTTGTATGTTTTAACTGAAATAATACAAACAAAGTTCACCATCAGACAAGTTTGAGAAGTGTCAAACTGACAGTTTTCCTCAACTTGTCTGAATTATTTCAATATCAATTGTTATGAATACACATCTAAAAAGCCTATCCAATATTTATGTCCTCATTGTACAAATAAATGCCATAAGTGCTGCAATACAACTTTCTTAATTTGGACTACATTTTGCATCCTGACTGCAAGAATAAAAGGTTTGTTATGAGGTGATGAGACCCATTTTTTCACTCAGTCCATTGACTCTTTTATGGCTACGTATTTAATTCAAACTCCATCAAACTTGTAATGTGATTTCAAAGTTGTCTTAAAAAGAATTGAAACATTTTGAACACTCTCTTTGTCAATATGTACTGAGAAACAGACTCAGTGATTGGAGGAATGACCCTTTTTGCTGTAGAATGTGGTGGAAATTTAATATTCATCTCCCAGCATGGGGGAAAAGCAATCACAACATTCCATTTTTGTTATTCTCAAGATTTGTAGTTGCAAATCGGCTTCAAAAGCCGAGTAAAAGCTTTAAGTGATCCATTCTGCGCTCTGTTTTGACTGTGTCCTGCTACTAATGTAAGTCTACTGAGACCAGAATCACACCAGATACCGACATGTCTAAAGTGATATTTTCACTTTTAGTGCTAGAGTTGATAAACACATATTATCGGCCGGATGGATCGATGGACGGATAGACAGATGGACCAGTCTGACAACCCTAAGACATCTCTTAGTTAGACATTTTTAGACCATTAAAGGTCCAATGGAACTATACACCATCACAAAATGCATTATTTTTGGTTAAATATTGGAATGTAATGAGCTTCTAACACTTAAACAAAAATGATGGGCATTGCATTCCTGTATAAACTGCCCATCTCTCTTTTGAAGCGATTGGGCCAGACCCCATACTACGTGAATCAAAAAAAAAATTGTGCAACAGTTACAGATGACCTTGACCTTGATAAAGTCACTGAATCATAGATTTGTTGTTGTTTTAATAAAGCAAATCTAATACACTTCCAAATGTTGAAAAAATGAAAGAAAACGATTAAAAAATAAGCCAGATATGACCAATTTTGTAAGCACACCCCTTTTCCTTCCATTTCAATGGGATTTACACAGTTAAAGGCTGACTCAGAGATTTCCCCTCAATGTTCAAACAAATTGTGTTTTTTGCATGTACATAAATGCTTGTCCATATACTAATCACTGTGTGAAATAGCTAAGCTCAAATCGAAGTCCTTCATATAGAACAAAAAATTGATATAAAAAAAATAAAAAAAATCCGGAAATTTTGTTAACACAGTACCTATGGCACTGTATACACATAAATGTTTACTGCATCAAAACAAAACTCTGATTGATCTCAAACTTTGGAATTGAGAATTCTAGGTGACTATCTTTAGTTCTAGTTGATTATTTTTAATAAATATTTAAAAAAATATATTCAGAAATCTCTGAGTCAGACTTTAAGCAAGAATACGTCAATGTACGATATAGGGGGCATAGCATTATGAAAGTAATGATGACCCGTGCTATTTTGTTTAAATAACCTATGAATAGCCATAATCTCCTTCATTGATCTTCAAAAAGAATTTATGTTCACACAAATCTCACCCAATTATCCTGAAGTGGTAAATGAAGAGGGTTTCAACACTACTACTGTAATCCAGGTATAGATACAAGTTATGCCAATTAAAGGGACTAACTCTTTGCAATATCCTAAACAATGGGAAGATCTTGTTTTCTTGCTCTGCCGCTTGCAAACAGTGCATTGGTGTTTGGATTTGGCATAATCAGTTTGGCACATTGGCATAAATAAATTAATTGATTAATCAGTAGTTGAAATAATCAAGAAAATGTAGCATTAAGCTTAACAAAGGCATCATGATATTGATATTGTACATTCTCACAAACACAAGTTTAATGTGTGTAAATCCCATAGGAATGGCAAAAAAGGGGTGTGCTTACAAATTTGGTCATATCTGGCTTATTTTTAATCGATTTCTTTCATTTTTTCAACATTTGGAAGTATATTAGATATGTTCTATAAAAACAACAACAAATCTATGATATAGTGATTGCATTAAGGTCAAGATCATCTTTTAATCCTTGCACAATTTTTTTTGATTCACGTAGTATAAGGTTGGAGAAGGGTCATTTCCTCTAAAGCTCTCCCTCTGTGAGCTTCTTCAAATAGTACAATTTCATTCTTTTGTTGTGATTTTCATCTTTTTTGAGAGCCAGGTTTCAATCTTTTACATTAAGGGAATAATTTTTCATAAAACAAAGTTATCATTTTTAGGTCATCAGCATTTCACTGCAGAAGCAATAGATTGAAATCTAATAACTACTATAATCTATTCACAGTAAGATGTAACTGTGACCTTTGATAAAGTATATTGAGTTAACATTGAAGATGACCAAGATCATCAAATAATCTTACAGTAGACAATTCAGTAGTGGTGGAACTTGGGGTGGGAGTGGGGGGGGGCAAGCTACAGCACAGCTGTTTGACCCCATGCAAATCGACTTATTTTTAGAGCAATGTTAAGCAGTGGCGACACATTTGACAAATGATATTGATATCATTGCATGAGCCTATTATTTCTCCAAAAATCAGAAAAATCCAGTGTGGGAATCTTGCCATATGGGTCTAAATGGTTCTACTATGATAATGATTTGTGTGTTATAGCACCCTCTATATGCGCATTCTCCATAGAAAGACGTGTTAAACTAGATTTTTAAGAAAAATTATATCTGCCCGCAATGAAATTTCATAAAATTTACACAGGATGAACTCAGTGTTATAAGTAAGCCAATAATTTGGTCAAAAGTATGTCGCTGTTGATATTTTTTGTGTTTTATTCCGGTTTTGTCATAATGATGAGACTTTCAATCAGCTGTGACAGGGGTGCCATGGCCCCTTCACTTTTGAAAATGGAAGCTTCCCCCTCCCCCACACTTTTCAAAGTTGTTTGATGATCCCGCAGAGCTTATCCTAGCTGCCATGACAAAAAACAATTATAGTAAAGTATTGAAAATTGATCATATAAACCCAGGTGAAATGTCAACCATACAGCAGGTTCACCCTTGTAACCATGGTAGAACATTACTTTTACCAATGCTTTGACCATTGTCAACCACAGGTTTGAGAAAAGTTGCACCAGACAGTCCAACCTATGGGTTGACATGGTCAATTCATCAGTCATTTACCATATTTGGCCATGCTTATTGAACATGTTTTGACCATGCTTGACCATGGTCAACCATAGTTCAACCAGAGGTTGGACTGTGGTGACATTTCTCAAACCTATGGTTGACTATGGTCATGGCCAAGCACAGTTGAGCATGACCAAGCACAGTTGGTCAGGGTCAAGCACCAATTCTACCATGGTTGATCATGGTGAACCATGCTAGCATGGTTATCATTTCACCATGGAAGTGCCTGCATTAGTGGCCCTCCACTTTCCAATCATTCTACCGAAAAAAGAATGAGGTGAAGTTCCTAGTTCCACTGAACAGGGTATAGGGATATGAGATAGGAAGCCAAGCAGGTGCATGGGTTAATAAAGTGAGATCTAGGTTAATCTAATGGCACTTCTCCCTATTATACACACCTGTAAACTTGATTCAAAGTCTGATAAGGACCCTTGAGGGATAAGCTATCTCTTCAAATCAATCTCCTTGTAATCCAGGCAAAATATTAATATTATGGGGCAATATTTATCTGAATGCTAGTGTATGGTGATACTGCTACCCATCTTGAAATATGCTTACATGTTCTCCTACTAAGTTTCAAAATGTTGATCTATAAGTTCTTCAAGCTAGAGCAGGAAGATTTAATCTATCACAAGTTTGTTTCAGGAAACTATGAAAATCTCCCATGAAGAAAATTACTGATGGAATAGAGCCATTATCAGAATGAGTATACTTTACAAGTTGATGAAAGAACAAAAAAACAGGTTGCTTTTTAATTAAAAGCTTAACAGACTTACACAATTCAACAATTTCTACAAGAAGTTTTGATTGCCATCCTGAGGTATTTTCACTTTTATATAATGTTCTTTCTTCTTCCATAGTTTCCCTTCTTCTCCATCTCTCCAGATTAATGTTTTATCTATACTTATTTTTTCTTCTGCTGTTTCTTCTCTCTTCTTTCCTGCAGATTCAATACCTGTGTTGATTACCCAAGGGGAGCCATTACCATGTCAATTGAGTGCAATGAGTAAGGGACATTCATTACTCATTTTAAAGATATATTCTAGGAATTGTTTTTGTGGGAAATACGTTTTGTACCAAATTGCTTTCAGTTGACAGTTGTGTCACTACAAAAGTTCCCATTCAAGCTTGTAAGGATTTGGTGACTGATGCCAGCATTAATTCACTCTACAAGTCAAAAATACGCAGGAATTTGGTTTGGTCGGGGTTGTGCTGGACGACTCAACTCATATCCACTTCTAAGGGTCAATGGTAGAAAGGGGACCATTTCTATTGGATTTTGCTTCAATACGTACCATGTTTCCCAATTTCTTGGACCCACATGCCTAAAACATGTATTGGTTTTTAGAAAAATGTTGATCCTGCTTCAAATACGGGCACAAACAAAGCTACAATTCCATTTCTGCCTCCGTACTATTTATTTTCTTCAACAGGCCCATCCACCCATCTTGTCTGCTGACATGATCCAAACAGATTTTTCTTTCAGAGTCAGAAGTGACAAAGTTTAATGGCCAGGAAATGTTAAAGACACATTAAAGGGGCTGACCAAGATCTAAGTCTATAATTTTGTTATAATTCAGGCAAACAGTTGCTCTAAGAACCATTTCAAGAACCACTGTCTAAAGGAAGATAAATTGATAGTTATCTTGAAGGTGCTTGTTTCAATTATGTCTATCGTGTTCTCTCTTGATATGAGAGCCCGGCACTTGCACGTACGCCCTATCGGGCACCGTTGGAACCCAGTTTGTGGTTTTGACGGTAGAAGCAATAATGCATATTGCAAAGCCTTATTCAATCCTGCATGTGCCTAATATGATGTTTTAACCATTAAAATGGCATTTTTTTGTTTTTATTTTGAGAATGAAATGGATTTGAGGGCTAAAATTTCAGCATGACAATGAAAAAATTCGGCCTTTCAACTGAATCAAAATCGATACTATTACCCGGTAAATCGCGGGGTCCCAAAGACACATGGGAAACACAGTCTTTAATAGCTTGTAAGGCCAAAAATGGCAGCACACAAATGTCACAGCTATTGCACTTACAACCTTCTTGCACTCACAAGACTATGGCTTAAAGGTGATCCTCATTGCTCGGACGGCATATATTAAGCTATATACCAATGGAAAGCTTATGACTTAAGGATGCCAAAAATATCTTTCCCCAAAAAAATAATCGTATAATCTAGCCGCTATAAGCACCAAAAAACTAACCCTATAATTTCGTTGCGATTTTACGCCTAAAAAATCTTCTCTGACCTTGGCAATTTGTGTGACGTAGGCGATTGTGTAAGTGTCTGTTGTGCCATGCATCTTCCAATGTAAAGGAACCCCAAATCGCTCCTCTTCTCCTTTGTTGAATTTCGCCAATATAGCGTTGGTGGACTAGGTTCCTTGATCTCTGAAGATTGGTAATTATAATTCCCGGCTTCATAGGTGTGCAAGAATGTGAAAAAATCGCTTGAATTCTCATCGCTTACGATGAATCTTGAGTATCGAGCAGAGCTCAGAGGCCAGCTGTGTTTACATGGAAAAGTGTGAATGTTTGACCACCACTCATGCTACTGGAGCATGAAAAATAAATAGCTTCCCTTTGAAGTTAGTGAGGAGAACCTGCCCCTGGAGCATGGGTGGTGGTCAAAAACTACCTCGTGCGTATAGACACGGCTCTTCATTGATTTACGGTACACCCTCTTATGCTACCCGATGGATTTGCCTGAGGTATAGGCGCTATCAGGGGGAGTAACGGTGAATCTTCGTAATCTAATTTCTCAGACCGGAAAACAGCACTTCAATTACGGGTTGTTGAACCTTTTTTTAATGACTCACTGTGGCTTTGACTATTGGGTTCCGGTGAAGTCTGGTCATCGAGAGTAACCTGGCGGTAATACTTAAACCAGCGAATTTTTGTTACCATAACAAACTTGCAGCATAAATGTGAAGAAGAAGCAGTATGTATAAAAGCCGGCTGAACAGCTTCTCTGGTGACTGAGTGGGAATACCAGATACCTCAACAGATAGTTATCTGTATCTTGTATTGCTCATAATTCTGATTTAGTTAGCAAATTTTAGGAGAAAAACAATTGGTAAGTATTCAAAAGCGACGAAGCGGGGGAAAAAAAAAACGCATACAATACAAAAATGAATGGGATTTTGTTTACTTGCCATAAACGATTGCAACAATCGGTGACGGCACCACCTCACAGCGCCCAAGTCAATAATATTGACTTTCGCTGAAGTGTTGCTTGAAAGACGATTTCATTTTGGCTCTTGTATCCATAAATTCGTGAGTAGCATAAAGTAATGACACAGTTACATATAAAATTACGATAAAATAAGCTTTCCATTGGTTATATATAGCTTATATATGCCGTCCGGCAATGAGGATCACCTTTAACTTAATGAAAATATGCCAGAAAACGAAAATATTTTGCCGGTGATCCCTTATGAGTATCTAAATGATTATTTTTTACATATCACTGTCAGCTGGGAAGTTACACGACAAATAGCCAGTAATGGTTACACTATGTTGAATAAAGAATCCGAATGTGTCCATAGTCTCCTGCAAATTATCTACTACTAGTAACTGTTATGTGCCCTAACACTGCTTTGGGGCACGTAAACATGGACTTATTACAGGCCTTGTTATTGGCAATAGCTTTATAAACCAAACCATACGTACTGCAGAATTGCTTTCCGCTTTCACATTGAGTGTGGGACGAGCTTTATTGTTGATACAACTACAGGTGGGTTTTGTGGTATTATACTATCAAACCCTGTGGTACAAACACATTGTGTCTAGGGGCTCGGCTTGGTATATAGATTGTTTTAGCTTGAATTAAACTAAGAGCAGTCAGTTATAGAAAGATCAACTTTATGGGAAATAACCAGCAGTTTATTGTCCCTGCCATCGGAAGGAGATATGAAGAGAGCAGGCTATGGATAGATGTTTGGATGTATGCATGTACAAAAAAATGGTAACCTTTCCATTTTCAGTCATAGTAATTGTAGGCACAGCTGTTTGACCCCACACCCCCGGGCCTCACACAAATCATCTCTTCTATTTTTAGAGCAATTATAAGCAGTGGCGATACAATTTTGACAACTGATATAAGTAGGGGACATGCAAGAGCTATTACCTCTGCAAAAATCAGAAAAATCCATGAGAGAATCTCGCCATATAGGCCTACAAAGGTCAAGATTAGTATGTTATAGCACCCTCTTATGCCCTTTCCCCAATAGAGAGACATGATTGAAGTATATGTATAAAGGAAAATCATTATTGGCTTGCAATGAGATTTCATGAAATTACACCGGATGAAGTCAGGGTATAAA
>JAMKCH010050727.1:0-103534 GCA_023653785.1 Ophioderma brevispina
CTTGTTGGAAAGAGCAGCAAAACTAGTGATTTGGATGAAATTCTGCTGAAAATCCAATATGGCGGCTATGATATGTGCTTGTATATAGGCATTAACAAATATGGTCATAAATGATAACTAGTTTAAGCCATCAATTATCATCTTATTTGCAAAGAATAATTGTATAAAAATTATTTTACAGACTTAAAAAATTGAAGACAAATGCCCTTTGGTTTAAAAGCAGTAAAATTATTGTATTTCAGTTACAAAATCCTTTGCGCTATGAAACAACGTCCGGGTCCTACCCTGTGAATTCTTAACAACTCAGGAAAACTTCACTTTTTTAAAATAATGGTCATGTAAAAGAGATATTATAGAGCTCCCGACCTATATTGTTTTATATAGCTTTCATCCAATATCGACACACTTAGTTTTTTTTTTCCATTTTTACTGCTTCACTAACAGAAATAAATTTGCTCTATGCCTAATTTTAATATATGAAAAACATTTCAAAAAACAAAATAATTTGTAAAAATTTAAACCTGAAATATCTTAAGGGTCATTGCGGAGAGATAACCTTTCATAATTTGTAACCTCACATTCGTACCTCACGTTCACACAAAAAAATCTCACCTCACATTCGTACCTCCATTCCACAAAAAAATTGACCTCCACATTCGTACCTCACATTCCACAATGGGCAAAGGTCACGTTTTTGATGATTTTCTTCGCTACACAGGAAATTTATGGAAATTTATTAAAACTCACTTTTTGGTGATAGGTTCAACTCTTGAAAAAACCCTTTTTAGGGAGGTGCAGCTTTACAAAAACCGCTGCGCAAGCGCGGATTTTTTCCCCCAAAAGTCCAGTTATTTCGAAGTCCGCCCTTCCATAAATCTGTTTACGGGATGCATGATACAAGGGTTCATTTAACCAAGATGCTCCGTGTTCGTTTGAAAAGCATGTCAATAATATCATGTTTGCTGGTTATGGATTCCAAAATGTATACTTTAAATACATTCTCCGATTTATTGTAAATCGTTATGCTAAAATGCTTATACCAACCGTTCACTCTTTTACTTAGTTATTTATTGGCAAAATGGTAAACGGCATGGTCTTGCATAGCTGGCGATCTTTGGAATAAGTCTGTGGAATCCTTGTAAGTTTGGCAGGATTGGATTAGACATATTTAACAAAAAAAAAATCACACTTGATTAATCTCATAGAATGTGCAAGTCATGATAGTCACACCGTATTTTAAAACGATATTTGATATAATCAATATTATATTAATAATATAAATTAAATTAATATTATATATAATATTAAATAATAATAATTAATATTATGTCCCAAATGTATGTAATCATTCATTGGTGATTACATCGATTTGGGATAATACTGTTTATCCACATATCAAAATTATCCGTCATCTACTATACGATTTTTTTTATCTGCCCCGTACCTTAAATAGTATACTTTGTATACATATCGATGGGTCTAATGAAGGAATAAATGGTAATCGGTGCCGAGTTAATGTCTTTCGTACTACAGGGTCATATTTGCCAAAGTATATATTTTTTTGCGTAAAGGAAGCAATAGATCAAGTGTTTCTTTCTTTCGGATGCAAACTTGAGGGATATGCTCCTCGATCACAACTGACCCTAACAGAATTAGGTTAGGCTTTCAGGCTGATCAATGCGTATTTGATGTGCAAAACCTCGTCCGAGAACTCGCCCAATGGGCGTTCGAATTTTGACATCCGTAGAATCTTCTCACATGTATAAGTAAGATATTGCTGGCCTTGTTCCATTCTATTTTATGACAAGTGACAGACACAAATGAGGACACTGTGTCCTAAGGGATATAGCAACACTATATTTGTCAAAGGAAAACACTCTCTACGATTTTTTTTATCTGCCTGTAACAATTAAAATGTGTACTTTGTATACATATCGATGGGTCTAATGAAGGAACTATAAAATGTAATAGGTGCCGTAGGTTAAATGTCTTTCGTACTACAGGGTCATATTTCCAAAGTATATATTGTAAAGGAAGCAATAGATCAAGTGTTTCTTTCTTTCGGATGCAAGCTTGAGGGATATGCTCCTCGATCACAACCGACCCTAACAGAATTAGGTTAGGCTTTCAGGCTGATAAATGCGTATTTGATGTGCAAAACCTCGTCCGAGAACTCGCCCAATGGGCGTTCGAATTTTGACATCCGTAGAATCTTCTCACATGTATAAGTAAGATATTGCTGGCCTTGTTCCATTCTATTTTATGACAAGTGACAGACACAAATGAGGACACTGTGCCCTAAGGGATATAGCAACACTATATTTATCAAAGGAAAACACTCTCTTCGATTAGATCGTTGTTGATCCGATTCAAATGAGACTTTAAATTTTAATTTTCCTAGAGGAATTTGTTGTTTTTATAGAAAACAGGATTTACACTTAAAGGTACTCGGTGATTTGCTAAAGCAGAAAATCTAAAACCAATTCATAAAAAATCGGACGCTTGCGATTTTAAAGAAGTATTATGTATCCTAACATACCATGCAAGTGCCAAAACCAAAAGAAAGCTGAATTGGATATTTTAGTCAATATTGGAGGCCTCTGGTCACACGGCCACTTTTTGCATGTTTCGCACTTTGAGATTCATATATACAGCACTGCTCTTGTCATTCTTTTTGGTCAATTTGTCATATGAAAAGAGAGGAAAATTACGACAATTCGTGCAACACTAGTAGTGTCTTTAGAGGCACAGTGATTTGCTAAATCGAAAAATCCAAAAAAGAAATCGGATTTTCGCATGTCTCTAACAAGTATGGGTATCCTAACATACGCTACAAGTTATATATAAGTTTAAAAGCAACCTGATACTGACTACACTGTAAATGAAGTGTTTAGAAAGTATGGACAAAAACATGTTAAGCCTATGTTTAAAGCCTAAACATGTTTAGGATTTATATGATGTTTCTTATGTTTTAAACTATAAACATGTTTAGGATTTAAACATGATCAAAACATGTTTTTGTCCATAGTTTCTAAACACTTCATTTATAGTGTAAAACGAATATATTAGTAATTATCTTTAAACATGGCCGTGTTCTCCATTTTCTGTCAATTTTCATTTGGGAAAAATAACGTACGATAATTCTACAGACTATCCTTCATTTTTAAGCCATTCTTGCATATTTTAATTAGCTTGTTTTTTTCGGGTGGATCATTGATATTGTCTTTAAATGAAAAGCTATAGATGATGTTTCATTTTGTTTTCTCCTTCTATTCTTAAAGCACAATAATGAGCCAAGTTATCCTCAATTTACTATGTAGCGTCAGTGTAAAATAACTGTTGAACTTTGATACAAAATGTACACAATATATTGTTATAACTCGCTTATTAATATTTGGATTACGAAATTTTGAACTATAAAATTGCATCTGTCGTTGGAAATGTTTTTGGTGTGTTGAAAGGAAAGAGGGTAAGCATTTTAGCAGGACATTCGGGAAACAATTCACCTACCACACGGCAGATTATTCTTCACAGCTCTTTACAGTTCTTTCTTGCAACTCTTCGTTTAATGAGAAGGATATTAAGCAATATATTTTTTGAAAAATACATACAATCTGCAAAGAAACCTCAAAACACGGTACACTAATTTGGGTGCATGCATACGCTATATAGTGTGTACCGAGATAATGTAGATAATGTAGATGTCTTAGGGCGAGTAATTATAACTGGCCATTTTCAGACTAAACAGATTACATTACGTTTGTGTAAGCACTCTCTAAGTCTCATGTACGATTTTTGAGGCTTTATTACAACGAGAGTAAAAAAAAAATTAACGACCCCAAAACAAAAGAAATACATTTCATATAGAGCCACCCCGTCATTCACAACATACGAATATAGATTATTCCATGCTGGGTTTTATTTGTTCAACTGGAAATGGATTTTTGATCATTTCTACAGCCCGATGGTACAGTGCCTGAAGCTAATGAGAGAGATCCATACAGTCCGTGGTTACTGATAAACGCTATCAAACGACACCAAAGCGGGAAATACCTCTGTCGTGCCGACAACTCAGTCGGTCCTGAAGTCGTCAAGGAAGAGATAGAAATTGTTGTACAATGTAAGTTTGTAACATATTGGCTTGTTCTTAAACATAGAGCTTTTATTGTTTTCATTTGACTGTCAGGTCATGCATAATTTCCCAAGTTTGCTCTATTTTTTTTAAATTGATTTTTACATTGCAAAAATGGGTGCTTAAAATTGCGGAATCGATTCGAACAATATGCACAGTCAGGTCCCTGTGCCTTACCATAACTGCAGCTATGGCTCCTTACAAAATATACTGTAAAAAGTCAATTATATAATGTATGACTTTTGTATAAGAATAACTCTGTTATATTTAGAAATATTTTGGAAATGTGCTGTATATGGGATTCCAAGTCAACTTGTGGTCAATAAGGATACCAAGGAATTATGTTGCCTTGCTAGTACTCTTTTGAAATTTCGATGTTAATTTTTTTTATTTTGAGTTAATCCAGAGAAGTTGGATACAGGAAAAGGGTGTTGGTGTTATTGTATTTTGCCAAATTTTAAAATCATAGTACATGTGGAACTGTATTTTTGTGAAAATTTCATATACAATCTTGCAACCAAGGTTTTTCTAAATCAAAATTGTATGGGGATTCCAAAAATCATGGGTGTCATTTTTAAAAATGTGTTCTTGGATGTATTCTAGGGGGCAAAGTTTATACAGGGGTCAAAATATAAAAGGAGGCAAAATGTGTGTTAAAGTATACCATAATGTTCAGTACATTTCAAAGATTACAGACAGGTATAGTTGCCCTACCCTAGGGTTATAATACAAGATTTAAAAAGCAAAACGGATTCAAGGTCACACGAGGGCAAAATCTCAGATTCATGGGTTTGTTTTAAAAATGGTGCCAAATTCTTCGTCTTACTGTACAGAAGCCGAAAATACACAGGTCGCGCTGTCAATGACGTTTTGATGATGATTAAGAGTGCAAATATGGCCGTGGTCCACAGGGTCTATGGGAGACCACTAGTCATATCTGTTAAAGTCTCACTTTGAAAGGTCAAACACAGAATCTATATACATTTTCTTAATTTTAGTATGCCCAATGACGATTTAACCATTTCAACCAATCGGACCATTCTATAACTAATTGGATCTGAACATTCTTGAGCTTATTGTTCTTACAAAAAATGGTCGTCAATATGCCAACCGTATACAACCTTTTTAGAACCTATGAGCCCCGAACGATTGGTATAAATTTTAAAACATTTGAACACTTTAATTTTTACCCTGTACAAATTTTCCCCCTTATAAAACACCCAAGAACACATTTTAAAAATGCACCCATGATTTTCAGATTCTCCATGAATTCTGTATGGGAAAACATTCGTATCAAAATTGTATATGAAAAAAACTAAAACCACAACTTCATTACATTGCCCCCTTACTATCAACTGATGATCAGGAATTATCATGTAGCGAAGCGTTATATCTATAGATTTTATAAAGATTATTTTTTAAACGTTTTTCATCATGCTCCAATGTCAGTGATCATTTCACAAAAATATCCGGAAGGTTAATTTTGCTTTCTTATTACGGACCAATAAATTGATTAACGTTTCCCGCATTTCCTTAGTAATTATACAGCGTGTCCCACAAATTAAATGCAATCCCCGCAGTTGGTACTATAATTTCAATTTACTGAGAATATTTTAATTTTGTACATATTCCGATGACAAACAGTTTTGTACAGCCTGTCAACTTTTGGTCTGATCAGTTCACTAGTTTTGAAAACAAAGGCTTTATGTACCCGGCTGTCAAATTACCCCGTTCCAGGTTTGCCCTTAGCTCGTTAAAGCAGTTCACCTTGAAAAGTTGAATAAATTTTTTAACTACCAACATCTCCTGGTACTCAGCCTGCTTGGTTTTTAAAAATTGAAATACAATCTTTGGTCGTTTAATTGTTTTTATTCATGGTTTTTTTATCGTCTGTACAATATTTCCTCTACTCATATTTAGAATATTAACTTAGCGACTTGGCCCCAAACTTAATGTTTTAACTCAGTGGTCTGACAGCTCCTTGTGGATCACTATTACAATTGCAGTAAAATACCATGAATAAAATGGTTGGGTCTATAATTTCAAAATTAATTTTAAAAATGTTGACATGTTTGCGCGACATTTTTATAATTCCTATCCTTTCTCTATTTTTTTTCTCCACCTACTGTTCAAATTTCATCTGATTTGCTTCACTGATAATTTTAGAACAAAGGCGATTACGTAAGTAAGTCACAATTTAGCTTTCCAAGTTGATGATAATACACAATCCAGGCATGCTTAAGTACGTAGATGCTTGTTTTTTTTATCTCTTCTCATGTCTCCTTTATCTTTACCACTAAGTTTGGTTCAATTAACCCAGTATAATCTTATCAATTAAATCTTAACATTTAAAGCCGACATGCTTTGACAATAAGGAAACTTCCCGGTTCCCAATAATACTTACAATTTGTGTTTGATGCCCCTCATGATTTGGGGATTTCAGTGTATTATTTGTGTTTGTTTGTTGTTTCTATCAAATGGTCCATAACATATTATATCATAATCTTCAACATCCATTCATCACGGCATTCATCCCATCATTTTATCATAAAATCTTTGGTATTTGATCTCTTCAGCTGCAATTTGTATATCACGCGGATTTGTTACACACACTGAATATGAAACATTTAGTTGGGGCCCCAGTTACTACTCTAAAAGATAGAGGAAAATTCCTCCACAGACTAATAAAGACCGTGGAAAACAATGACAAATATTTTATAATTTATTTTTTAAACAAAAGATGGATTAGTAGGCAGAATATTTTTTGTATTAAAAGACATTTTTATTCAACTTTTGAAAGTGCCCTGTTAACTATCTAAGGCAAACGTGGAAATGGGGTAATTTTGACAGCGGGTTCCATAATAGCCTTTGTTTCATAATTAGTGAACCGTATCAGACTAAAATTGGACAGGATGTAATAAATAGTGTGGCATTCAGAATCTGCTATAAAAATTTAATAATTCTCAAATTTTTGAAATATAGCACCAACTCGAGGATTTGCATTTTTTTTGGACACCCTGTAATTTGTTGTTTTCATTTACAGTTAGTGGTATATTTTTTAATAATTCGCATTAAGACTGTAAGTGATTAAGGTATTTGGTAATATTTTCACTCACTTGGTTAGATATAAGGTCTTATTACTTATCTTTGTTTGTATGATTTTATTAGTTATTTCATTCATCCCAGGTTTTTCTTTGTGAATATTAATTTGTTATTTGACAAGGGTGTCTTGAGTAAATAATTTTGAGCTAATTTATTTTAGTGCTTGATCCGTTCGTGTCTACTAACAACCCGTGTCCAATCGACAGGGGACATCTCTTTGGTTTATAATTATAACTCTTAATTTCAGGTGCTGCGCACTCGTATTGGTGTATAAGGGTGGGGGGGGGCTCATGGTGGACATACTTTGCCATTCGAATTTTGTACCAAAACTCTAGTAATTGATGAGGTACATTCAAAAACACGAACACATAGCAGGAAAAAATTTAAATTGATTGCTGCCGATTCAAAATGACGGTCCAAAAAGCGATTGTTTGTGTTTCACACAACAATTGCCCCGCCGGAACGGAATGGGAAACACTTTCCCAAAGGACTTTGTCCGAATAGGGAGAAACATATAATGATTTTCTCTACAAAATATTGCGCAAGTGATAAGTAGGCAATTACATTAAAATTTTGGGCAAAATGATTTTTAGCGTTAACACATGCGCGCGAAAAACAAAATGTTGAGTCCACTCTATACAATTAACGTAAACTGGTTTTAAAAATTTGATTCCCGCCTAGGCTACAAATAGTCGCTGAGGTATTCTGAAAGCGAGTCTAACTTAAGACATAGGTTTGAAATCAGGACAGACCTTTACAATGGACCGTTTTATAATGCTTGAAAGTGCGATAGACGGTGATAAATTTCTCATGGGTGGTTTCCGAACCATCTATGAGAAATTTGTTCAAAATATTGCCATCACACTTTCAAGTTAAAAGCGTGTATAATGAAGCTTAACCTGTTAAACCCAGGTCTAAAAGATAGACGCCATCTGAAATACCAGCCTCAAGATCAAAATTAGTCATGGCCTATATACAGGGTGACCAATAAAACTTTACCCAAAAATGAAAGTGGTATTTATCATAAAGAATGGGTAATTGAGCATATTGCCTGAAAAAATGTTCTTTGCGTTGAGTGGTTCTCAAGTATGGTCCACTGAACAATAAGTCACAGCAAAACAGACTTGTCCACGAGCATCATTTTTCTCGCATGGAAATCCCAATGCCCAAATCGAGCAGATTCGTGGTCCTAGCCCACTGCCCTGACGTCCAGATGTTAAGCCCTCTATATATGATGAATGTGCACTTGTGATAAAAGTACCAAATTTTCCACAGTGAGAGCATGAGCCAAGACTAACATTTTTTCAGATTATGTGCCCCAAATCGCTGAATGCCAGGGTTGCCCGGAGAGGGCGCTTTTTCAAAATGTCGGCCAAATCCCTTTTATCATAGATAAAAGGGATTCTATTGCCACTTTATGGGCTGAACCGTTTGATTGGTGCATATTTTCATATTACCGAATCATGGGAGCCATTCTGAGGATTATAAAATATGTACTCTGGGCAATAAAAAACAATCCCCTACGTGGATGTAGTAAATGGCCTCTGAACATTCTATTATGCAATTCTAGCAGAATCTGAGCACTGCTGATTTCTGTACACCATTTGACTGCAATGATGCAAAACGCAGATCTTCTGTACTTACCTAAGGAAATGTCATCCTTGTTGAGGCTCGTATCTTTTGTTTTGTATCGACAAAGGAAGGAAGGACAGGTGGTTTTTAGGAATACTCGTAAGTCACATGAAGCAAAGCATTGCACCATTTCAACTGGGAAAAATCCTTATTACAAAGCACAAGAGTACGGGGTCTTCTGCACATAGAGGGACTTTTAAAAAATGACATCCGATTCTTTATTTTTATACACTGAGTGTTAATTTACACTGCTGTGAAAAATGGTATAAACAATCTGAACCCTGCCTCTTAGTGAACATGCTTCTGCTATACGAGTTAAAAGTATTTAACTATACTTTGATGCCAAGTGCAATGTAAATATATTATATACGCGATTTTGTGTCTATAACAAATTAATCAAAAGCAAAACCTGTTACCGTGTTTATACCATAACATTACGCTCATGTCAGTCATGCGCGCCTTCTCCTGCACGAACAGTCTTCTTCATAGACAATTACAATGAAGAGCGCAGCCCGCTCATACTCTCATTACTGAATGGTGGACGTCATATTTGTGATATTACAAGCTGTGGGGAAGGAAATTTCGTAAAAATTCTGAAATTGTGTGTTTCATGACGTTCGAGAGACATCAGGTGGGTCAAAATTATATGCGCATTGATAATGGTAAAATCCGGTATGGTCTCGGATATCGGAAGCTGAAAAACAGAATTTAAATAAAGGACATTTCCGTTTGTTGAGTGTTGTGTGTTGTGTTAGTAAAGTTGCGCCATTAGTCAATCCAGGAATTGAGGGGTTTGAAAACCGTACTCCTAAATAATCGTAAATGAGGCGCGATATAAGTGATAGTGGGATTTTGTTACTATCTGTGTCGGTATTATAGATCATTCCTGAACCCACAGTGTCATCATTGCAAGGTGACATTACTTTACTAAGTGACATAGCAAATATGCATGGCTATTTCCGGCAGTGGAATAAAGTTTGAATTGGGAAATGTAATGGGAGTATTGATGCTGTCATCATTAGATGCGCGGACCATATTGTATGTACAGGTACAGTGTACACACAGATTCGGTTGGGTGTATATTGCAACGCGGGTGCATTTAACTAGAGGTCAGGCGGGGAATGGACACAAGGCGCGAATTCCGTACGGTGACTTGTCACTAGATAGGAATCTTCTATGACAGGGCTTTCATAGAGAGGTTTGTTGTGCCTGGGAGTTTCTTATGAAAGCTAGTTTCAACACTACTAAAGGCTGAGGACAGAAATTGAAATGTAGGGTTACTTGTAATCACGTAAGGTATAATTTATGAGGGGGCTATATCCAACAACAGAAAGTTCTCTGTCATGGAATTTTGCCAGCCATCAAGAGAGGCACTGGCCAGGTATCCTTTCTGAAGCAGAAAACCTTGAAATTGAGGAAGATTTCAGAGGCGCTGTCATAAAAAACAGACAATCATCGTTTTTGCTCGACAGCAGCCAGACCTTTGCTCCATTCAAAGGTAATACGGCAGTGCCGTACGCAAGGGGGGGGGAGGGGGGTGGGATTCAAAAAAGTGGACCTTTTTTCTTAAAAAAGTGGCGTTTGTTTTTTTATAAAAGTGGACCTAAACCGCCTTAAAATAGGCACTTTTGGAGCTTTTTTGGAACATTTCACTACAAAAAGTGTGGACTTTCTTGTCACTATTTCTCTAAATCTATCGTTATAGATTCGTTGAATGGATGAGAAATTATGCTCTACAAAAACTAAAATTGTTGAACGATACCAAGTGCTTGCACTTACCACACTTGCAGGATGCATATAAGCAGGTGCCATTGGACCTCAAGAGTATTTTGCCCGCATATGTCATAATTAGTGGTAGTGTGTCACAGGGGCGTGCAAGGGGAGGCGGCCCCTTCCCCCTAGGTTTCAAAAAATCAGACAAAAAAAGGGTTTAAGCAATAAATTGCATTAAAATTGGGGTTTTTTTTACCTATGAATCAGTTAATCACATAATTTTTGCCCTCCCTAAGATTTACCTTGGACCCACTTGCTTACATCCCAGAACCCAAGCAGATGACTAAGCCATTAGCCATAGTGCGAACCTGCTGTGAAAAAATTTCCAGGCAGCCATTGGTGGCACAGATTGTTTCCAAGAAATTCGAACTTTGAACAATGGCTTTTGCTTTTGAATCAATGATTGAGCTGACTCTTCGGAGTTACCTTTTTAGAAAATAAAGAAACAGATGAGGAGCCACCGGACCCAGATGACCAACCAGGTCTTATCAGAGAAAGCAGTTTTGTGTATGGATTTAGGTGAGACGACACCTGATCTCTGTTGTTGACATGATGGTGGATGGGATTTTTAATTGGCTCTAAGCTCCATGCACAGGCTAGTGAAGGCTTTCTTCTTAAGTAGTGTAGGATTGGTGTAAGCATTAGCAGCCACTAATAGATCACGATGTGTTCTAAAGACTAACGTCAAACAATAGCGTTCTTTGAAGTTCTAATTTCTACATCAAACAAACATGATTTACCACATTTATGCATGGTGGTGATTGATTATAGGATGCAGTAAGCTTTAGTATCTGCTTGGTCAAGGTATGTAGTAGTTTGAAAATCAAGTCTGATGTTGTTGATATAGTACATCTACTAACATGTAGCTTCATTTGTGTGTTTAGTTTAATGGAAGGCGGTGGATACTCTTTCAATCAACTATAGGTGCCACTCTCCTAGGGAGGTACTTTACCAAAGTGTTATGGTAAGTCTGAGGAAAATTTTGATTTCTTCCCTGTGTTTTGGTTCAGCATTGTCAAGAATCAATCTACATACTCATTATTCATTGATTGTATCCGTAAGATCATGGATGAACAACAATACTTGAACAACCCCCAGCTCCTCCCCGACAGAACTCCCGCCTGGAAACCATTTCTCCAGTCTACATTTTGTTGTCCGTGGGTCTGGTGGGCGAGGTTGCATTTGCTATACAGCTCACAAATGAATTGACCATTCGTCCATTTAAGCACAATCTGTAACAGTTGATGGCCAGGCCTCGATGCCATACTGGTCATATGCAGAGGTTAAAGGTGAGGTCAACAAGGACAGTGTCACCTTTCATTTGCCTCAAGCAAGTCCTTGGTTCTATGTGCAAAGTTAATCACTTGGTCTACTGTGATCTGCCATTGACAGAAGCCATCCTGTTCATGGGTAGATTGGGATCGGTGCTGCCCTAGCGCAATCACTCCTGTACCACTATAGAGCAGACGCTCATTTTCCACCCAAAACATGATCTATGCCGAGTTAAAAACGGCAGGACCAGTTTCATCTGTGTCCCTCTGCAAAAAGATTGAGATGCACTATTTCGCCTAGAGTGCGAATCTCGGAACTAACATTCTGAAATAACATTTCGTGTGATAAAAAACCATAAAGGTATGACAGCTAAAGACACCAAACAAAGGGCTACCTCTTGAAAATTTTAATACCCACGATGCACTACACTTGTAGCTACTAGCATGATCCCCACTATGATAAGTGCACCCCTAAACAATGACAGTAGGCCTTATGCTGGTATAAATGGGTACCAAAGCGTACATGTGTGAAGTACCTATGATGAAAATGACACCCTTTTATTGCATTCTGGATAGTGATATTTTCATGCATGATTTGAGCGGTCCCCCAAGGCAAGAGGGGATTGATGCATCCGGGAGGGGGCATCCAGCCCTTCAAGGAGATTATATGGTGTGCACAGCAGGCCAGTAGGCCTATATACATGTAGGTCTTTGGACTGATTTTGGTGAAAGTCACCATGAATTTTACCTACCTCTTTTGTGAGGGATGGTGGAGTTGGCTGCGTCTTCGCCTGCATAATGGTTGTGATTGTAGGGGGTAGGTTTTGTGTTTCGTGGGGATTTTGTTGTGGGCTTGGTGGTCGGTTAGTGGATCAGGCGGAGACATGAACTTTCAATTTTCTTAAGTGCTCTTGCACATCTATCTTAAGGGGGTGGGGGGGGTGGGGGGTTGGTGATATACCAGCTTTCGTGTGATGTTCATACCTCTCCCGTTAACACATCAATAGTTCTGAAACACTATAACTTAATTGACAAATGGACATTCAGGAGCTTGGATGTGAAAATAACCATTTGGAAATGTGTGTATAGTGAGCAAGGAATTTTGCGTATCAACAGGGCCCTTCGCGGACTCTTAAATATTGGGAGTTTGGTGGCCAATTTTGAAAAGCGCCCTCTTTTGACGGCCATCAGTGAACTTGATCATTGGTATTTTTGAAGACTTTACAAGATCGAGCAGATTGATCAAAAAATACATCAATACCGACAGGAAGAAAGGACAATTTCTTTTCAGTTGTATTCATCATTTTGGGTATTTTGGGTGCCTTTGAAAAACGCCCTCTCCAGGCCAAATTACGACAGGCACAACTGGGCACATAGTAGTAAAATTATTGCATTATGGGCACACTTATGTTCTGGGGAAAATTTAGCTTTTATCACAAAGGGCACCCAATCCATTGGCTTAACAGCTGTACTAGACTCAAGACAGAAAAAATGGTAACTTAGCACAACTGCATGCTATGTTTTTAGATTTGAAAAAGCCCGGTTGCCAAAACCAATTTGTGTACTGTATCATTCCATCAGAAATACCACCATGGACAGGTCACCCTGTATAGATATCCAGGACGACAAAAATATTTGAATGAGTAGTACCAGCCCTGTCTACGTCAGTCGTTTTAGTCTTGAGATATGTTTGGTGAAAAATGGGTTTGAATTAGGTTTTTTCAAGTTACCCGGGTGCCCCCCCCCCAAACATTTGTTGCAATTAATTGGTTTATGTCAAAGATAAAACGCATCGGTGGTCAAAAACTGGGTAATCAAAAAAATATTAGTTTAATTCAATTAATTTCATTAACAATTAGGTGTCAACCCCAAAACAGCAAAAACACGTACAATCAATACTTATACTCCTCAAATTGGTGTAATAAAAAAAACAAAGTAGTAGTAAGAGGATAGAAACCTACATTTTAGGTGCATTATTTTTTCCAGGTCTTTGCTTAATCCGTTTTTCCAATTAGAGCTAAATATTGTAGTTTATTATTATGGCATTACAAACCAACAGTGATATTTGGCCAACCAAATAAGAACAAAATAAGAGAAAATGATAACAACTGGAAAACTCGCCCTTAATGGCAATAACGATTTTTATTATTATTATATTTGAACAGTGAGTAAGAAAACCATATTTGTCGCGTGAATAATTTACAACTCTAAACTCATCAGTGCGAATATATTGAAATAAATCATAAGCACACAATTAATAATCTGTATAGTTTGTGAAAGCAAATAACACCAATTGATTCCAAATTTATTAGGGGTGTAATTGTTAAATCAGTTTTCCTCCATCGACGCTTGTGTATCACACGTACGTACGAGACGTACCTCTTCTCCAAACCCTAAACCTAACCTATCCCTAAGGCGCATCAATAGGTCTAAGCCTACAACGCTAACCAAGCCCTAGTCTTAACTCTAACCATAAGCCAATATATCGTGTAGTCGTTGCAAAATGTAACTGCACGGGTGGTGGTTGCTGGGAAGAAATTCAATGCCGTGATGTCACAGGGGTACTGGGGCGGGTCTTTCGCAAAACCCCAGGGGCAGTGCGTCTCCTTACCCTAACTCCCTAACTTTTCCAAATCCTTGTACTACATAACATAAATACCTATTTCTCACCAAACAGTGATATACTCACAATCATTATTATGATGATAATGATGATGATAACGACTACCACGACGATGATGATGGTTATGATTATAATTATTATTACGCTTATTATTATTATAATTAATGATATATGCCTTTCTATACAGATAAACCGACGGTGACTGTTAGAAATTCAGATATCCGTCGAGCAGAAGGCGGTTACGTAACCCTGGAATGCCTTGTCGATGCATATCCACGTCCACAATATGTATGGATGAAAGGCAACGAAATCATACCAGATACACATAACAAGCTAGCAAAAAGTACAAGGTAAGACAAATTTAACTCACGCTTAGATTTTGTTATTAGAACACTCATGACAATATTGTGATGCACTGCACATACCCTTGGTCTTGTCATCTTCTATTATGTTGTAGGAGCTAAGTTTATTTGGACAACTGGTGACAATCTGAGACTAAGGCGTTCTTTACTATGCTACATGTACTCTAAATTATGAAATGGATAATGTAGTTATGTACAAATGGTTGACCCATTTGTTTTACTCTAATGATACTATGTAGCCAAAAGAACTTTGAATAGACCTGTTTTTGACCGTATTCAATAGCCAGCCGTGTTGGTGGACAAGATAGATACATTCTAGTACTACAATACATTCACCTGTCAATGATCCCTGTGCAATCGCTAAACATGGATCGAGCTTAATGTATTGTAGTCCTGGAATGTATGCATCTTGTCCACCAACATGTCTGGTGGCTGACGTCATATTGAATACGGTCTATACAAATAATGCTACATGTATATATGACATTTTACATCTCACAAAGTGGCCATAGATTAATTGCATTACGGGAAAACGCTTGTAAATTGTTTGCAGACGATATTCATATTTTTATACAATTATATGTGTTTGTATATTCGGGACAACTATATGTTAGTGTCACTAATACATAGTTGTCCCAAAAATACAAGCACATGCAACGCAAATACGATATTTATTTGTATCTGTATAATAAAAACTGAAAGTACGTGCCTTCAGTTTTGAGCCAGATATCACCAAGGGTCACTTTGTAAAACATATTATGACTTATTCGCAGTGTACATAAACATATTTATTCGAATTTTTTTGGCTATATAATTATCAGTAGAGTTCAACAAATGGTTCAACCATTGTATAAAACTACATTACCCATTGCACAATTTAGAGTGTAGCTCGTAGAATACTTGGGAAATACGTGTGTTAAAGTCCAAATACTTGGCATTCCTGAAAACACGAGCCTGTCTACACTTTGAGTAATATTGGACTTTCTTAAGTTATCTTGCAACTGGAATCGTAACAAATTGTTTAAAAAAGAAGAATAGTTCTGTAATACCTACACAAGTTCTAAGTGGGTTATGGGGTCCTTTCACGGAGTGCAAATTATATTGAATGGACTTTTGTTTGCCCTCCGGATACATGTACTTGGTTGACCTGTACATTTTTTAATTAATTAATTAATATAATTAATGCCTGAATTATATGGTGCATTTGTTTGTGCAATTTATGGGCTTTGTTAGTGTGCAAGCATGGGTCACCTGTACTTTTTATATCTTTTTATCCATTTGTAGTGTGTAAATTTTTAATCATATTTGATATTAGGTATTGCCTAATGGATTTGTCTTTTGATGTAATTTTTTATTGTAAAGCGCCTAGAGTCTTTGGGTATTGGGCGCTATAGTAAAATCCTATTTTTTGTATTATTTTAGATATTTCTGCAGGTGATTCTTTTCTTTTGTATTTTCTGCATGCTTGGTTTGTTCTGGAAGACATGTTTGGCCAGGTTAACCTATTGACCTTCCGTGCAAGCGCCCTCTAAGTTTCACTACTCTTGTTTTTAAAGGCTTTCTTGTTTCTGACACTTGGTCTCAAAAATATCCGAATAGAATTATTATTTATTTAGGTGTGGTTAAAAATATCTTATAATATATAATAATATATAAGTATTTTTGTTTATTATTCTTGTGAATCAAATTTCTCAAGAGCAAGAATTGAAATACCAGCATATTCTTTCCAATGTTCATGTAAATAAGCCATTCATGTAAATAAGACATTCATGTAAATAAGACATCCAGTGCCATATGTGACGCAGCTTAATGAAGTAAAACATGAATGTCAGGTTAAAACAAAGCTTATAACGGATTGTTTTACTTTTAAATGTTAAAGAGTTTCGTTACATTTGGAGTTCATTCTTAATTGCCTATTTTTTATCATTCGTGTACACAAAGCGTAATGCATTTATCTTTGATTACAACATTCAACCTTAGTTAACCATTTATATGCAATAACTTAACGCTTACGTGAGTTTCCTTCATTACGATATGAAAGTACACTATTTCATTTATTTAGTAATATTGTTACCTGTAATTCGAAATGTAACAAACTTAGCAAATCCGGATATTTCCCATGCCGGTATTTGCTAATTGCTAATTTACATGCACTGGATATTAAAATATAATTTTTAGTCCGTTGTCCTTTGTGACAATAGTCAAATAATACATCTATCACTGTAAAAGGTATTGTTGTAGTTAATTTTTTGAGACAAAATTTCGTTGACTTCTGACCATACCCTTTTAATTATAAAAGAAATGTTCGATATACTCTATTTCATTACAACTTTCATCAACTAATACTATAATCTTCCTTACCAATTTTGTGGAGAAATATTTTACTAATAATTTTCCAATTCAATGTCATGAGACGGGGTTCTTTTATGTTTTGAATATTTTCGGTCCAAATTTGTTCCCAGTGAAAACTGATGGATTTGAATTTATTCTCCCAAAATTATTCGCATATTTGGTCTTGATTTTATTCTGCAAATCAATTTACTGATAAATTGTTGATGTACACGTTTTCAGTGTAAAACACTATATCGTCAGTAAAAACCTCAGGCTTGTTATTTTTCCACATAATATGAATTGTTTGATTCATAAATCTATGTTTTATTTCGTCAAACGATACAACATTTCCATTTTCATTGAAAAGTAGCATTGATATGAAAATGCATTCCTACATGAGGCAGGACTTTCATGCTCCTAATCCCGTATTTTTCGATGGGTCCCATTTAGAAAGCCTTTTAAAGTTGTTTATTTTTGGAAATTAATAAGAATGCGAAGAGAGAGAAAGGTATGATGACTTCCAAAATACTCCAAATAGCTTATTGAAGTTGTTAAATAACATACGACAAATAGGGTAGGAAAGCAAGGTAGTTATCTTCAAACAGATCAGACTGGTGTGCTACGAATTACATAATTCGTGTTCCATAATGATCCTTCAGAAAGCAATTCAACCTTTGATTGTACATGTTTTACACATTTCTACCCCTGGTTTGGACCCGAGTCTGGATGTATTGTCACCAAAATGCCTCATTTGTTTCTCAACTCCTCAATTATCACCCTATTTTGTGAAATCGCTATTAATTTTGTCGAAAAGATCCTTATTGATCATTTGCTTGTTTGTTTGTTTATTTGTTTGTTTGTTTTTGTATTTGCCGTCTTCTTTCACTTCTAGTTTGTCAAATTCTAGGTACTAAGACGCACCCTCATTTTACAAAGGTCAACGTCACTGTGCTCATTGGTTCATTGGGCTATTCCAGATGAGTTCAGTGCTCCCTATGGAAGGTCATACTGGAATTTAGTGGTATGTAGTCATCTACAAAGGCGTGACTAATTTAGGTGAATTCAATCTCCATAATACAAGACGTACTCAATTCCACTTGTACCTTCCATAGAATGATCTATGTGGACGAGCCCAATAATTCCGTGTTTATTACACTATTAATTTGGCAGTGGAGCGCCCCGGATGTTTCCTCCTTTTCTGCCATTTCTCTGTATAACACACCTTTCTTTTGTCTTTTACACTCTCACTACCTTTCAGGATTCCTCTGGTTTGCCTTGAGGACAAAACGAGGCAAGTACATACATTTTCTTACTTTTTCTAAATTATTCAAACATATTAAAGTCAATCCATACTTTCACTTTGAAAACAATTTGAATGTTTGATACATTCCTAATTTGTTAATAATAAACTAAATTCCATTGCATGCGCCCCTTGACTGCTGCATACAATTGAGTGTTAATCCACCTAGCACCTGTCACCTAGCATATCTTAAAACATGTTTCTAGACAACAACAAAAGCAAAGGTATGTGAGTTGCTGACAACATACCTTTCAAAATCTGCCAAAAGAATGCCAGGTGCAAAATAAATAGTGGCAGACATGTCGCTGCCAGCTGGCAACATCAACGCCATCTGGCAACAGTCAATAACAAAGTGTATTAATTTCTCTCTGTGACCATCTCCTCATGATGCTTTAAGTCAATTTGTCTTTACTATGTACATCACAAACGTACTAATAAAACATTAAAATCTACGTCACATGTTTGAAAAGAGTCGAAGTACTCCCAAACGATAACAAATTAATTCATACGAGTTGAGAATATGTGAGCACAATGGGGAAAATGCCTGTTAATGTTCTGTGCACAAAAAATCCACATCCGTGAGAGGACGATAAAATGGTTATCTGATAAGCCTTTTAATTTATTAATTGAAGTAACATGGGGATAAATATTGTGATGTATATTGGTTTACTCAGGTGTTCAATGTCTTTGCATTAAATATCTCGATAAATTATCTTAGACATTCTTCTGCAATGTTTTATTATTTTAACCTTTTCATACTGGTAGGTCCTCTAAAGGTTATAACACATAAGACAGTAGTTGTAAGATGGTGGGCATTTGTAAATTCATCTCAAAAACACTGTCCTAAGGCTAGGCTTGTTTGTACTCATATGAATGCATTTTTTGTGCTGAATCCGAATACAACATATAATTTTATTTATTACTTTTTTATATTGATTTTATCACCCTGGCTTGAAAAGCAGTAGGGGGATTTTGCGATAGCGCGCAGTCCGTATGTTTGTATGTGTGTATGTGTGTTCCAGTTTGATTAGGTTTTGGTTAGGTTTCCATAATATGTATGTGCGTTCCAATTTTGGTTAGGTTTCGTTTTTCAGGTCTTCATCGAAAAGTTGAAGTCCGATTTAAACCACACTTGGCGTTAAGGTGCAATAGGGGTCCCTCATATGTGGAGGATGTCAAAGGTCACGGACCAAGGTCAAATGTCATCTGAGGTCATGTTCGAGACTGCCATCTTTCCAGGGGGCTGACGCAAGTTTACTTACTGTATTTTTTAAAACTCTGGACGATAATAGTCGCTTCAGCTTCAGGGCTCCGCGGGTTAAAAACACCTGAAGACATTTGTATGAGTACTTTCGGAAACCACCAAAATAGTACATTGCAAAAGCAGTGATAGGATTAAACACTATTGGCAACACGTTTCGTAAACACTTTATTTAAACATGTTTAATATCTAAACACCTTGTTGCTAATGCTTTTAAAGTCTGAACATGTTAGGTATTTTACCACCAACGTGTTTACGCAGTTGATGCAAAGTACTTCAAAAATTGACATGTTTAATATCTAAACACCTTCTCTTGACGACCTTCTAAACACTTGGCAGTGTTGTAAGAATCCAATTTCAAGTACACAAGCACATAATATGTTCCAGTGATAGGCAAGACTTCCCCATCACTCAGAACCTATGGAATCCCTTTGTCAAGATATTTCCCAAAATTACACTTCACTGTTATTTTTTGCATAGGATCATACCTAATCACCAGCTTGTTTTAATAAAATTGGCTGGCATTCCATCACCACTGCTCAAAGAAAAGCAAATCACCTGGTTCACAAACAAAAGAATCCTCGTCTTTATTTTCTACTTTGTCTACATGTACGATGCGTTTGATAAGGTTTTCATAAGTTGTGCATTTAGGTTGTTTATAAAGTTGTTTAACACCATACTCCTCAATATTATGAATAATACACGCGCCCTACATTTGAAAGAATCTAGACTATATATTCGGTATATGGCGGTGTAAATTACTTTTATGCATGTGTTTTTTAAGATGGTGTTGCTCTTCTTGTTTACTACTCTCTTAACGGTTACTCACCCGATGGACGATTTAAAAAGGTTGCTAAGAAGAAGCGTATTAGTACTTAGCATGTGTAGAGCCGAGTATAAGAAATAAAAAAGTCTTAAGTATGAACGAAGGTCGGAAGCTGTTGTGTTAAATATGCGAAATGGCTCAAGAATACGTAATTCAACAGTAACGTTTTTGTTCTTTCTAGCTTATAAATAGCTGTCAAAAGTAAAAGTATGATTATATTGTCAGTGGACACACTTGCCATAATTCACACACTGACCATAAGATGCAAGGCGTGTTTTCCTTGTTCCAAATTGTTATTTAATAATTCCAGCTGTCTAGTGCGTCTCTCGCCGCCCCGAGTGATAGAAATTGAAACTGCGAAGTGTTAGAGTAAACAGATGTAGCGATCCTTTGCGAACATGAACTGAACGTTCCTGTAGTGTTTCGTGCAATTGCGCGTTCCAATAATACCATTCATTTTCCCTCCCCAATTTCAATCATTATAAAAATCCCCTCCATTGACCTTTGTTCGTGTGTCAAAACGGGACGGGCTTTATATAATTATACTATATACCTTTAAAATTAACTCGCCTTACATGAATACTGTTTCGCGTGAAAACCCGTCTTACCGATTACAGCGCTACCGCGGGGAAGAGTTTTTGTCTTTGCATTTTCCCCACGCACTAAACCGTCGTCCTGGCTTTTCCCAGCTGCCGTCCTGCTCATTGATCATGCATGACGCACAGTCGCTAACACCAACTTAACAACTAACTAGCCTCGGCGTTACCACCTACCCCAGTTTTAAAAGAACTTTTAAACGGACTTTTTCAGGTTATATTGATCGTGGTGTAAAGCTAGCACTTATTAGAACACAGAACGGTTACGAATAAACTAGAGACATATGAGTGTGTAGGGGTTGATTTTTACTTTCGATACTTCAAAACGATCATTTATACGGCTGACTTGGCGTACTTTGACGCTATTTATGCTGCAAGACTTCCAAAGCGTATGAGCTCCCAATGAGGATGCTAATCGATTCTTTGGTTGGTCAAATAATTGCATGCGCACGTTTTAATCTTGGTACTCATTAGTGTGTCAGTTGGAAACTTTAATTGACCTGGTGACATTGATCTCCTTTATAACCTATCATTAAAGTACATTTCGTGATTTGTGCCCCAATTTTGGTGTATAGCTCAACATATGCCCTGTTATCTTACGTTTGTACTATATAGTGCCTGTAATTAACTTGTGTTCATGTCATACGTGTCGAATTTGGATTAGTTTTCTTGTAGAGAGATAAATGTTCAGATTAGGTTGAAATGAATCGATCCCAACTTTTTAAAAACTGATTTGGGGTCAAGGTGAAGGAACATAAGTACCCACCCCATAAGAGAATAGTGGATTTGGCTTATAGTTTCACTTCATCTCCGCTCAAATACAGACAATTTGTTAAATAAAGAACGCTACCGCCGAATAGAATGGCTTAAAAGTGGGCAGGAAAATGATTTAAAACACGTACTACTCTCCTTTAGCAGTTAACTTGTTAATTATCTTATTCTAGGGCACAAGTCTTAACTTATTTTTCCCATCTACACTACATGTCTCAGAGTTTGTTTCTATAGGATTTTTTTTTCAATTTAGCACCATTCACACCAGATTTTGACAACCGCGGAAGTGACGTAGGTGCTGTTTGCTCAAAAAAATAAATCCCCGTTAAAACCATGTACCGGCGTCCTTTTGCGTTTAGTATCGCACGGTCGTTAACTAATGTTTTGTTTCTTCGCTGTTCTTCTTTAGTCGTTGCTTCATCTTGGCTATTTAATTTAGGCGTGGTAAATATTTCAGCGCGGAGAAAATTGAGCTAGTTATAACTCAAATGGCCAATGAATTGCTTTTACTATAGCTGCAATCCTCCCCTCGTAAGAATATTTTAAGATGATCTTTAGTACAAGCAGCAACTGTAGCTAAACAATGAATCATGCATACGGACGGCCTACGATAATCCTTGTGTTTAGGTACTGAACGTTTAGGCGGCTCTATTTGAGAACCACAGTGTTTGGACCCCACGATAAGAAATAGAAGCGAACATTTTCAATCCCTAACATCAAGTCCATCTAAAACTGTTTTTTACATAACACCCTTACTGACACATTCTAAAGCGTTAAACAACGAATACCTTTTGGTAAAAAAATACATAACTTACACATGACCAAAAAGTTTAAATTACTTCATTGAAAAATATTTTTTTCTTAATAATAAATATTAATCGCCTTAACGGTGGGATTAAAACTGTCTGCACGAGGTGAAATTTCCCACCGAAAAGTGATTATAATGCCATGTAAGTACTACGCGTGTTAATAGCGATATAGTTCGTATTTAGGCTGGTAATGTTTACCTACAAGTAGATCCACACGAACGAAAGGTGAAATTAACCTTTCTGACTTTATATGACGAGAGACAATTATATCAAGGTTTAGTTGAGATATATGACTACTTGCTGGGGGGTTTCATTGGCCTACAGATAAATTTACCATACTACAAACCGTGGTTTGTTGGTCACTGAGGAAAGACGAACCGTAAAATTTGAACAGCAAGTAGTTCATCATATTTATGTACCTCAGACGCATTATGTTTATCGGTAAATAAGCAAATTGGCCATTTATTTGTCCAGCTATATACTAACTGACATCGATACAAGACTGTAAGCACCGTTGATTACCTGAGGCGAATTTTCGTTTCCTTTCTTCGAAGATGAGACGACATCATATTAGTGTTCTGCTATCACTTTAAATTATCATATCTTTAAGAATGTCGTGTATGAACTGCGTAAGATAGAAAATGCAAAAAGCGTTGAGTAGCAGAAAAATCTCATCCTGCAAAGTATTTGAAGATGTGAGTTGTTACAAGGAGACCATAAGCAACATCATAATACCTGGTGGTAAAAAAATAGTTTCCTGTTTTAGAAAGTAAGATAACAGATCCGAGCAAATAAAGCAAAGAAACAAACAGAAAGCATCATAAAATAGGAAATTTCAAAGAGAAAAGATAGGCAACAAATTAGATGATAATGATGATAATTATAAGTCAATAATGACGGATGGCGCAATTAATTACTGATGGGAGTAATGCGTTGTTCTTAATACTAATTATCGGCAGCCGTTGTTTATGCAGTCGATATTCAATTTCAAGGGTATTATGCAAAATAAAAACCAAAACCCATACCAAGGGCAAGACTTTTTTTTGAAATAAAATTTGTGAAGTTATTATTGATCAGCTAAAAACATTGTTTCGCATTTGTTGGCGAAAAATGATTAGACAAAAAAAATCAATCGAGAGAAACTACTTTGACTCTAAGTACACATGACCCAATTTGAAAATTATGTCCGATGAAATGTTATTCATGATTGAAAAACATATCTAAGCATTCTTTCAGGTTCGTTGTGAGCTAACTAAATTTTGTAAACGTGGGACGTTTGTAATCTGAAGATCTTACTCTCCATTTAGTGGACATTTGAATTTTTGTGACACCAAACGAATACTTTTTTTTTGAAGAAAGCTGTGTAATGCGTTTTATCGTCATTGAGTATTGTGCATATGATAATTTTCGTGTGGATAATATTTATTGTTAATTAATTGTATTATCGCATAAAAGATATTCCCTTCTTCTTCGCATGCGTTCCATTATTCAATTAACTATGCATGAGTATTATTATGAATCATTGTAGAAATTTAACCTTTTATCGAAAAATGCGGCGAGATCTAGAGATTACTTGCGCGACAACAAAATGAAGAAACCAACAGAACTCCCTTAACAATATGTATTTTCTCACAAGTTTATATTGAACACCGTTACGAATGTATTCCCGAATTTTTCGTACAATGTGTTTGTTGTAATTGTATGAGGAAGCGCGGCAACTCGTATAAAGGCGCACCTCGATCGTTTTATTAGAAATTTGAGAGTCTTATATACTAGGTATTCCTATTTGACGCAAAAATTTGAGACCCAGGATAAGAGTTAGTCTCCCCGTGATCTCGCAGGGACTCTATAAAACTCTCCATCTTATCTGCCACATGACACGGCGATAGAGCTAGTGTGTTCTAGGACTTGTCAACCGTTTTAAAATTCGAGCGTGCCAAGTGACATGACAATATTTTGGCATTGAATAATGCATTTCATACGGATATGAAACAAATACTTAAAAAACCAGATAGCAATCAATATAAAAATCCAACTTGCCTGACCCAAAAACACCTGATACTCCCGGACCCCTAAATAACTGACAACGTTACTAAGTTATCGCGATTTATCTAATAAACCTCCGTTGCGTAACATAATAACAAAATGTGTTGGGCATGGTTTCACAGAAACTCTAAAGGTGTTTTGCCGAGATCTCAAGTCTCATGTTTTTCACAGCCTAATTTATCTAGCGACACTTGACATTTTGGGTATTACTTGATGGAAAAAATAATCACTTTTTACTTCGTCGGAGATGTTTACAGTTAGGTTTTGCATTGTATCTATGCTTGAATGAAAGCTGCCCCCAGTACACTTTTAAAGTGTCTTGGTATACGTATATATACATGTATATATTTCAGACCATGTCTCGCCAATAGATGTCAATCTGAAAGAGAGCCATGGACATTTTTGTCTTAATAGAAACATGTGTCAAAGACAATATTTTACAGGGTAGATCAAAACGATGACCATATGCCCAACATCTGAGTAAGCGGTTATAAATGAGAATCCTAGTTCTCAAAAGTTGCGGAGAAGAAGTTATTTGAAATGTTTTCTATAGTTTTAAGGGTGTGTTGTATCAGAATATTTGGGTCCAACTTGGGAAATGCAGGGGAACCATTGTTAAAACTAAGGGTTAACTTAGTTGTACAGGGGTAAATTGAATCAAGTCAAATTGTGTTTTTTAAATGTATTTTTTTAATTTTTCTTTTTTTATAATGTTTATAAAAAATGGTATTAGGTTTGTCTTTGTCCGGAACATTTAGTATTAACGGTGCCAGCCAACACGTGTTAAAGGTCTGTGTGACTCCAGAGGATTATGAAAGCTACTTTTTTTTGTGTGATTTATTAAAAAATAGTTCAAACTAAAACACTAAGCTAGTTCACCTTAAAATACCCAATTTCCAAAGGGTTTGAAAGGTGAATCGAATTTTCGTTCTCATAGCAGGAAACATTTATGTGTAGTATAAAAGTGCATAGGATACTGTGTATGGCAAAAATTTCCGGAATCTGGAAATTTCATAACAAACTTGTGATTTCTCTATGCATGACTTCGCATTTGATGGTAGGCTATTTATTGTTGATTTGTTTTGGAAAAGTGACGGACGCCTCCTCGCTGGAAATGTCTTGCGAGTCGAGCCTGGGGGAGTTATACTTACCCAGTATTCAGATTTTGTTTGATGGTTCTTGTCAAATGTTCTTCTTGCCTTATTTCACAAGGTGTAGGCTCTTGGTTCTGTAATTAGTGGGAAAAATGTAACAGGAGATAAAAATCGGATATAGGGGGTCACCAATCAAATTGAAACTCAACATGTTATATACAGAAGACGTCCCCCAAAGAATTCATGCTTATCTGCATTAACATGACCAGAGCAAATAATTTTGACACCAGTTCCAAACAAATCTGAGCATTTTGGCATCAATTTTTGTCTAGGATGACTTGAACATATGAAGGGGCTTATGTTGTGTAACTAAAGGTCGAAAACCTAAGTACCAACTATACTTTGTTAATTCATTATAATGAGGTCATACATGGTTGTTTACATGTATTTTTAAACACAATATTGACGGATTTACTGATTTCCCCTTGTACTCACCTACCCCTATTTTTATTCCATATTTCCCCGAGGGTTGTGGAGCCAAAATTCTGATTTCAGTTACCTGTCAAATACTATAGAAAAAAAAAATAAAACTCTTCAAACCTCTTTTGCCGAAAAACTCGAGAATAGGGACTACTCTTTATACCTATAATTGGCCTTTGCGGACATTGCAATATACACCCAATATTGCAAGTATTACAAATAATGAACAATTATTTAACATATTGAGTATTTCCCATCAGCCATGGTATAGGTAGATCATTAAATTAAATTTTCTAAACAAAATTTGCAAACAGTTAATTTCATTGCAACATTTGATTAGGAAATTAGGTTATAGCTGTAAAGCAGCTGCAATTGATTTAAACTCCGCATTAGCACTATGGTTATAGAATAGTTGACACTTGTAATCAGTCATATGAGTACGGGACATCACCCAGCTTTTTTCTTTTCGTTGCACCCAGTGGTGATTTAATTTTTCCATTTATCAAACTTTATTGAAAGCGGGGTTTCTCGTGACTAGGATATATGGTATGTTCCAGCCTCAAAAAGCTGCACGTTAGCGCCCCCCAGCCGTACTGCCCATTTCAACTGGTCGTCATATATGAAAATCGCCATTATTAAGTCTGTAAAGATAGAAAAGAATGTTAGTCCTAGGACCTAAAACGAAAACAAGTTTTACCCCTTCTGAATGGGTCTTTAAAAACATGCCTAAGCGCCCAAGATGGCCGCCTGCATTGGGGGCCAGGGTTGTTATGTGTATATGACTTTAATGACAAATTATTGGGATCAGGAAGTAATTTTTGAGGCACCTAAAAGGGAATTAATGGCATAGTCGTGCATATGCTCTTTTTTTTTAAGATGGCGGTGATATGTCTTCTTAACTACAGAAAAACGTAAATCCGAGGAAAGGTAGCCTAAGGATCTTTCGAAGTGTTATATTTCGGGAATATTAGAGCTAGTCCACATGGAAATATCGGCTGGAGCATAAATAGTCAGGGAATCGAGACCCTGACCCTTACCTATGGAAATTCATGCATAAACCACAGGTCTGTAAAATGGAGAGCTCCTCCCAGTGGCAAAGGAGTCATCCAAATTTAGGGGGGGATTGTTACCGATAAATTACCACGTGGCACCATTGGGGCCTCTTCACCAACAAACCGCAGTGGTAACTACACATACCCATATGCCCCCAGAATGGATCAGTATCCTATTAAACGTATTTTCACGCATGATTAGGGAATTGTTTGTATTGATACTATTGTTATCTGACAGACTTAATTGTCATTATATTTTCGTTAATTATGTACTATTCAAATTAAACAAAAAAAACGATTTTTAACAGCTATTTGAACAAGATAAAGAATTTAGGATATTACAGTGAAATTACTGAAAAGAAGAATATAACATACTCGTTCTAATTGACCCTACGTTTCAAAGTTCAGAGAGTTTAATTGATGGACCCATTCTTGACCAGTGTCTCACCATGTCATCAGAGGACTGATCAATGTGGAGTAATATATCTAAATAAGAAAGAATAAATTAGTTCCAAAGTATTATTTCATATTAGCAGAAATGAGAAATGACTCATTGTAATATAAAACTGAATACAAAACAAGTGGTAGTAAAAGTGTTACAATATTATTAAATACTATTGAATGTAGCAACTTTAAAACATCGGTGAAGCCTTAATATTTTTAAACCTAATAAAAAACGTGAGGATGTTTATGTTAGCTTTTTAAGTGTTGTGCGCTCACACTATAAAGTTTCATGCTTCCTTTTGTATGTGAGTCGTGTAGCTTATCGAGAGCAAGAAACTCCTTGTTTAATCAACGATTGATGGCCAAAACTAAAATAGATGACGAACTGAAATGATGCGAATTTTTCTTCATTTCACCACATAAAATGGAACCAATTTAAGCAGTTCTTACACATGTGCCTTACCAAACCAGTCCTTACCAATCGTCTGGCGGAGAGCTACTATCATCGACCACTCCCCAAACCAATAAGCCTGTCGACAACCCTAAGAACTAACCGCCAATTTCACTATGTGTGTCTCTTCAAAACTACCTTGAGAGGATTGATCCCTGCCAGGCTGAGAGGCCCAGTGCTCGATCCCCATTGCCTGACGAAACAAGACAGCGATTTCGCCGCTAGCCCGGAGCACTGATCCATCAGTTTGTTCAAAACTCACAAATGATATTGAGGAAAAGCTTTGCAAACAGCCGTAAGGTAGGGGTCATCTTGGTGGACCTTACTGCAGCGTTCGACACCGTGTGGCACCAGGTGCCTGACATTTCAGCTCTCAGGACCATCCCGATCGTCACATATGTACAATTTATATGTTAATCAGTTGCTGCAAAACCGAGCTTTATTCTCAAAGACCCAGTGATAGACAGAGTAGTCGTCTGCTTTCGTCTGAGGAACGGTAAAGTGTACCACAAAGATCTGTACTGGCTTTCCTATGTGTTTTAACTTGTATATTCCATCGATTTTACCTCAAACAAACACATTAGACAATATGGCTAACGCCGACGATCTTAGCCCTCCTCACTCGGACAGCAAGACTAGACGACAGAAGTAGGGATAGATAAGCCACCTTACTACAAGAAATGGGGCCCTACTTGGAGCAGATCTCAAGAACTGGAAGGACTGAAGCTGAGCGAAGCCAACAACCACAGCTACTGGCCTTCCAACCACAAACCAAAGAGGCCATCACGCCAGCATCAAAAATATCAACCTCAATGGAGCGCGCTCTCGCCATAAAATTCCTTACAAACCAACCTACTTTGGGAACGTGAAGCTTGACCGGCAGCTTATTACCAGGCAGCACCTCGAGTCCGTATTGCGAGAACCAACGGTAATCCTTCGAGGGATAACCTCCTGTCCCGACTTGCTGGATCTTCATGGTGTTGAAAGCCCAACGACCCTACGCACCACTTCCTTGGCAGCATATGCCAACCCCCCCGCTGCGTTGCAACAGCTCTCCCACACAGAGAAGCTGCGAAACCAGAGTAATCAGGAGGGAACCTTGAGAGCCATCACTGGCTGCCTCCGTCCTACTCTCTGGAATTCCATACCAGTGCTTTCAGGATTTGCACCTTGCAGTATTCGGACGAAGTGAGAACCCCACGCGCAGTATAAACTAGTGAATATAGCGCCAGCCTGGGACAACAAGCACATGCTGCATACACTGTCAAAGAATCACACCAAACTCGGTAGTTCAGATGACTTGCGCTCTCGGCCGAACCTTTCTTGCCGGACCACGCTGATAAACTCGCCAGTTTCCCCCTTTCAAATCTTAAAGACATGATTACTCTGCCCTGGCTACGCATAACCAAAGACCAAGATCAACTCTTCTATTACACCTAGACATGAAAAATACCACCTGGACGAAGCAATATCCAACGCAAGAAATGCGGTCACCTTGAACCCGTCCGATCTACGCAAGGGAGGCGGGTGGTTAACCCACCCCACCCCCCCTTCAGGTTTCCCCGGCTGCTAAAAAACCCCCTTCTTTTGGTGCCAAAATTATGTTAAGGTAATTGTCACTTGACATATAAGTTCCGTCCTTTAATTCCAAAAAACAAACATCCACCGGGTTATAGGTAAGATACAGGAGGATCGATCCACAAAGTGCATCGATAGCGAGAGCGCGGTGGTAACCCACCCCCCCCCTCCGAAGAGGAAGAATAACCAAAAAAATGCCAACACAAAACACCAAGGCGACATACACAGACATTGATTTTGGTACTAATTGATAGCTACGGTTCTCCTGTTTCCATTGATAACCAAAATGCAAGTAACGGAACAGCTAGCATTACGTCACAGTGGACGTCATAAGTTCGCATGTCAGCCAAAAACTAGCCATTGCCATAGACACACACAGTGAAAAAAATCAATTTTCGCCAAAAAGGTGAGAGAAAATAGAGTTTCATGCGGGTTTGACTCTACTTGATGGCAAAATGACTAGTGTTATATCATGAACTTCATTTAGAAAGCTATAATCGGGCTGTTTAGAGTCGCTTCGAAAATTTATGCGAAATATCATTATCACCCTAATCAGTATTTCGTACTTTCCTCAACTATATGACGTCCTGGTGACGTCATAATGACGGGATGTTAGTACTGATTTGTCGTACAATGGAAAGAAAGAAGAAAAAAGAATGAAGGATGAAAGGGAAGAAGAGAAGAGAAAAAAAACTCTAAGCTATCCTTGGTACCAAAATTTACAGGAATCGGGTGTTCAGTAAAACGAAAAATCACAGCTGGCGAGGAGTGGTAACACCCCCCCCCTTTATGGGAGGTTTTGTACACAAAATGCTCTAGGATAGACGAGGGTTATAACGGATTTCGACCCAGGAGTCGGTCCCCTTCATGCGCAATATGCACCGATGCCGGGCTGCGGCCTCGCCAGCCTGCCAATGTGCGCGCTGGCAATGTGGTTCTCCATCAAGGCACGCGGATTACACTTCTCTATGAGTGCCCTAACCTTTCGTCCACCGGTCCACTCAATTTCTCAAACCCCAACCAATCAACAGTGAGTCGGCTCCAACGCATTTACAAATTAGCTAGCTGCCTCATTACGCAGAGAAGAAGAAAGAAGCTTATTTTGCCCCACTGACGCCGTAGTTTATCAAGATAATTATCGATATTATGGCCGGAAACTCAGCACCAAGGTCAGAAATTGGATGAAAATATATAGGTGCTTGTACGCAGTGAGCCAGAAGTAAACCCGCTTAGGTCGAGGAAAGACTGGGTACTAGAGGTATTCTAAAAGCATTACAAACACCGAAAATGAGTTAAGAAGTCGTTAGTAATGTTAAAATGGTAAAAGCATATAGCCTGAGAAGAAAAAGAAATTGAGAAGGTTCCGAAGAATCAGGCAGGTGTCAGGTTGATGAAATTGAAAATGCTCAAATTGTTTTAAAATTAACATTGCGAAATTGTTTGTGGCGTCACAGGATGCCAAAAAAGATATCGACAGTGGTATATTGCATTTTTTTTTGAAAAACCTCAACATTAGTAAAGGAGTATTACACGATAGATCTTTGCCCCTTTCATGTCCATAGCCGAATCGGAGCTGTTCATTTCGGTCGGTAAGAAACACTGCAGGGGGAAGCTTAATATGATAATGACGGGTTGTAAAGGTTGGCGTTTTTCAAAGCAAAGGGCATCCGCTGACAGAGGGACCGTGCAAAAGAGGGGTCTTTTGGTGAGAGAGGAGAGGTGAAGAGCCAAAACTGCCCAAAAATAAGAGACTATTTTGAGTCAGTAAAATTTCTAAATATTCCAAAAAAAATTGGTGTGTTTGGATTGAAAATGAACGTTGCAAACAGTTTCTTAAAAGAGTAGGAAGTCATTGGCGTAAACGGAACTGATAACAGTATTAGGGTCCTTTGTCTTTGTTGAGAGAGAGGTGAAGAGAGCCAAATTGCCCACAATTGAGGGACTATTGGATGACTCAAGTTGCCCAACAAATCGGGGTCTTTAGTGAAAACATTTGCACCATTTCCTAAAAGGGAGGTCTTTGGTGAAGTGTTCAAAATTGTCAAACCAAAAACTGCGTCTTTGAGTACAGCCAGTGCCAAAATTTTTTAAACAACATTGGGATGGGTCTTATGTGGAAAACTATGCTGAAAACGGCGGATTCTTAACCCGTCACTTTTACAATAGGAAGTCACCTCCGAAAGACGGGGGGAGGCGTGCACCCCCGCGGGGGAACACTGCACACAACAAAACATGAAGAAACAACACAACGCCAGTGAAAGGCATCCACAATCAAAAGATTTTTCCTAAGTTTGTATCTTGCCCATGTTGAAGTGTATTTGGATAAGACCCCAACAGCACGATGACAAGTTCAATCTAAAACCCTCACAAGTTCCCGCGCTTTAAATTTTCTCTCAACTTGCCATTCACCAAGGCTTGCGATTGCTAAATGAGTAATGGTCGTACAGGATTTCATTTTCAAGTTGTACTCAACCACAATATTTCTTAAATATCTCTCTTGCGTATAATAAAATTATACATCTTTCGAGGTGTTGTGATATTTTTGTGCAAATTCTCAAATAATTCATTACTTATCATCTTATGTAGCTAAATATATTATACTTGCCGCCGCGCGAAATGACCATGCGTTTTCCATATCATGGTGAAGAACAAATCATTTACTGCGTATCCATTCAAGTAGAACTCGGTATAAAAATGTATTGTTATTTTCTGTGTGATTTTTTCTTTTCTTCTTTCTCTATTATTTTCTTCTGTTCGTAAACAGATACTAAAATAAGTTGGACGCAGATATATAACTTTATTAAAATTTGGCGAGATAAAACATTAAAGGAAAAACTAATTATTCAGACCGCGTCGAACAAACGGAGTTCTATAAGCGATTGCAGTCTTATTTGTTAGTTAAAAGCGTACGCGGAAAGAGAATTAGAACGTTAATAGCATATAAACACACATTCTTATAGAAGACAAACATAAGAAAGAAATATTTCGAGCTGATTTTTGTCACTTTTTATTCTTTTAAATTGTTCTGGGGGGAGGTCTAGCGATTATCATAAACTGCTTATTAATTTTTGGAAAAAAACGTTCTTTCATGTTTAATTGGAAAGACGATTTTTATCTAATTCGGTAATTTCGTGAGCGTATGATTCAGCGAAAGACTATGGCAATTACCACGTGTCTAGCAGTTACCGTTGTTGGCAATGCAAATTAGAGATAGAGGAGTCAAGAAGTCAGTGGTGGAGCAAGTAATTGCTATGAAATGTTTTGACCTGCTAATACCAAGTCCTCCACTAATACGTGGATGGGGTGACGCGCATTGTTTGTAACGGTTGTTGAGACCCCATTTTCAGCTCCGTGTCACCCAAAGACCCCCTATATAATTGAAAAAATGTCACCCAAATACCCCATTTTTAAAAAAATACCAATCTGTCAAACCAGAGACCCCTATTTTGGAGAAAATTTAGAAAATTTCACCCAAGACTCTTATTTTGAGTGAATTTTGTAAAGCTTTCTAAAATTTTGCAAATTGTCACCCGAAAAAACATGGATTCGCGGCCTGCTGGCGAGGGTTGCCATCTCTCTGTCATTGAGCGTTGGCCCGGACTCCCTTCAATATGTTGCTGTGGGGGTTCGCCACTCCTTCCACACAGCGAGATGATATTGCAGTTTACTCAGCAATTGCTGGGTTCCATTTATACTCATGGCGTGCGAGAAGAGAGGCTCCCAAGCGAGGATTATGGTAAAGTGTATTGCCCAAGTGCACAGCAAATTGGCGACAGCAGGGCCCGAACCCACAACCTGATGCTTTTATGAGGCGGAGCGTGATCCACTGCTCCATTGTGTCATCCGGTGATAACCCCCTTATTGGCGGGGGCATTTGGCTTGTCTTCACCAAAGGGACCCCTAGTTTTAGGTCCTTGTACCCCCGATATATGGCCCCTGGTTTATAAGAAGCGCAAGCCTTATACCCATATCATTTCATATGTAGACCCCCCCCCCGATAACAGTAGCTTATTGTCGACAAAGGCTTCATGCGTGATTTAAAACCATGTTATGTGCACCGTAAAAAGGCAAGCCAAAAAGTACACTTACAGTGACAATTATAAGCTCATCCACCAAAGGACACAGTACAGTGGCGTTGTACTGGTACATACTATTGCGCATTGAAAAATTGGACCTTGTGTGATCTGGTATCATATATTCATACCCAAAAACCAGGGGGATATTTTTAAATACATTGATGAAATGAAAGCTACTGAAAACTGTGCACGGGTTATTGAGATTTACTAGACTCAATTAGTGGTACACAGGGCATCATTTAAATATACAAAAATGACAATCAAATATTCAACAGAGAATGATAGGCACCCTGGTCACAAGCAAAAGTGACAGTACAAGTTTGTCAAGCAAGTCATGTCAACCAATGATGTGAATATGCCTGCATATTTCGCCATTCCCCTATCCATGAAAAGTCAGGTTTAGATCCAAAATTTTTACGACGCTTTGAATGTTAATCGCGTTATACCAGTGTCTTCATGACGTTGAATAAAATGTGTGAACACAGATCTGCTTACTCGAAACGTGTCTTATTGGATTTTTCTTAAAGAAAACCATTCACCTTATATTTGAAAATGAAGTTACAAGATGCGGGGTCTGCTTATGCCACAAAAAAATTGCTCCAAACATAGAGCTATGAACACATTTGTTCTTGTGCTGGTGTTGATTGCACTACCTTTCTGCATCAATTTGGTTAGGTAGTTCGCAGTTTACTGTAGATACTACCCTAACCTTTAACCTACCACTAAAACTTATAAATAAAAACCAGAGCAGCAAAAAAGCTGCTGTACAGAAAGTGCGGTAGCATTTGTAACAACCCTATTCGATGGATATTTGGAACAGGTTTATCTATACTTCCAGGCAATGAATTAATTATTTTTCGAAAATCGAAAAAAAGGATACCTTTTACTTAGGCACTGATGGAGTAAAGGCCGATCCATCAAAATAAAAATCTCACGCCAGCTGAGTGAATGATTGAAATGGGTCCATCCACCAGTGCACCGGTTTTGGAAAATTTCACCTCAATAAGTCGATGTTGAGGCCCACAAAATCTATTCCTGAAACACATAAAAAACAGGTACTTTACACTCATTTTGCCAAACACAGGATTAGTACTTAGGTAATTTTTAGATGCATCATGAAAATTTTTGTCGGTTCTTAACCAACTCCTTGAAGCCTTGTTATCTCTAAGTACTGACTGACATTGACCGGTATTCCAAAGAAAGCGCGGGTTATTAACCCTAGGTAGCGTTAAAACACGGTTTCTGTGTTAACCCCGATCATGGTGTAAAATCATGTATCCTTTATAGGAAATATTTAACCCAGTGGTTAAAATTAAACATGGGTTAAAGTTAAGACCCGCTTGTGACTACCGAAGCCATAGTGTTTGTACAGTACCAAATATAGGTACATTTGATGCCATTCTGGATGGTTCCAAACCAATACCAAACTATCAAAAACACACAGAAACAATCATCAATATATTCGCCCTTAAAATTCTGCCCCGTAAAGTGTTAACAACACAAGCTTATTTCCAAATTGCCGTAGAGTTAATTAAATAGTGTACAAAGATAGGATGTGTCAAAAACATAGACTGCGTATGAAATTAAAAAAAGAAATACTCACTTGAACATAGCACCAACCACTCATAAATGCAAGGGTCAAAAATCAAAAATATTTTTTTCCAAATCCACAACAAAACAACACAAAACAACAAACTAACAACAACCAAAAACGACCAAATATCAACATTAAAAAAAAAACAAATTAGTTCATTGAACATGAAAAGTTCACATGGAACAGTTAAAAACTTACATATATAGAACAACCAAGTGTTCAGATCAAAACCCTAACCTATAAGGAAAGGTTATCCAGAATTTGGTGTCGTTAAACTACATATACGCATCTTGCTATTAATGGGGCAGTACAAAAAATCGGTACAAAATTACAAATAGACAAAAAAGCCAGATGTTCACATGTTTTGGAATGTTCCATATTCATTTGTAAATATTAAACTTTGAAATAGATATCCCATTTGTGAAGTAAGGGTATGTATAAAACATGTTGAAAAACGTCGCTCTTGATTTTCTTGCGAGCGGTTGGAAACCGAATGATAACTCTCTCTCCCTCTCCCGAGTAGTCTATAGAACCAAATCATAACGCAACCCCTTTTAAACATAGAAGTATATGAAATAATTACAAATCACGGTAATAGCACGGATCGCAGAACCATCTGATGACAGACTACGTCGATGCAACTCTCGCATATTCAAAAATATCATTGTTGTAGCGTGTGAAATATTATAATAAATATTGTTAATCATTTATTTCTTCCGTATTCGGTACCCAAGGAAACGCATGCGTTTTATTTTTTTTTCGATTTTCTTCTCCATTCTCCCTAACATGCGCTTTTAGTAAATGTACATTTACTACGACTACATAAAGTGTACTCGGGATCCAAGTGTTAAGCAACTATCATCAGTTTACCATGTGTTTATTTCAAAGTATTTACTATTCCACGAGTGACGCTACCGAAATTATCGTGACACGGAAAGATTTAGAATGAACGGCAAGTTGTTGAAAAAGGATTACGTCTTACAATGGTCCCAAACTTACTATTACCAGACTTCAAAATTTTAAATTACAATTTACATTCGGAACCGTCCTACCATTCTGTTAATAGTTATTTGACCTAATTATGTTCAATGGATTAAAACTTAGCCATGTGTTGCCCACTAGCCTTATTTTATAGTTTTATATTTCCATTTTAAAGTGCAACGATGAGATTTCTCAAATAACCAAAAGGTGTCCCTAAAAATATGTAAATATTCGTGATTTTATCTAAATAAAATATACTCCATCTGAAAGATATTACGCTGCGCAAAACGGATCGCTACCAAATTGTGAAATATCTAAATTTCGAAAGGAGCAAATTACAAAATCAGCATGTTTTCATTGAAATATAAAGCCATATACAATCACGCTTTTGTTTCATTTAAGTTATTCTTGTTAGCCAAATTAAAAGCGTAGGGATCTATACATGTCTATCTATGTGAAATCACTACAGATTAACCGAAAAATATGGACGACCTTGCAATCTCTCGTTGCACCTTTCATTACCAAATTAACAAAGGAGCCTTACTTGTTCAATTGCCTTAAGCATTTATTTTTTTAATCTAACCCGCTGAACAAAAGATCCTCTAGAGATTTGGAAAAAATGTGGAAAGGCGTAATAGAAATGAACATTTTGGCGTATCAAATTCGAGTATAATACTCTTGAAAATGTTAATTAGATCCCGCAAAAAAAACGTTCTCAATAATAAGTCTATACAACAAGTTTTTTGAATACAACAGTTTCGTTACCACTATTGGGCATCTGTGCAAATGTTAGACCTTCTAATGACTCAATATTGACCTTTGACCCCAGTGTATTGATTTCCTTACTTGTCAAACAAAAGGCCCAGCGGGAGATTGTGAGTTTTTCAATTTGCAGTATTTTTCGGTGTGCTGATAAAATGTGGCCATGTTTGATATTTCATTCGATCCGGTGAGGGTTGTTTTTCAAAATCATTCAAAAACATATCCCCCGTTTTTGTTTTTTTGTCATCTTTTCCACCACGCTATTCAATTTGCAACTATATGAATGGCTTAACATAAAGTAAATGCGATGTATGCGATACTAAGGACTTTCGAGAAAGAAAAATGCCACAAATTGCTTGGTTTGTTTTGTTTCAGATGTTTTTTCCTATATGTTACATGGAAACTTCGAAACAGGGCTTACCTGTATAACAGAAGGAGTAGATAGTTCAACTTTAATTTTGTATCTTTCTACTTTTTTGTCATATAAAGCAATCGGAAATGTTCTCGCAGCTGTCTGCAAACCAATCAAGGTGCAAATTTAGGAGAAATGCTGTATCTATACATCTCATTGATAGTCCCTTTAAATGAACCATTTAATCGCAGTTCAATTCCTGAACAGTACATGTTAATTTTCTTCAAATTAGATATAACACAAGCAACCTTCACTATGAGCAGGTAAAATCTTGATTCCTGGGCAAACAGTTTTCAGTTACCTTCCATTCACCAGTTTATTAGAGGAAAATATCGCTCCCCTAGTTGTTGGGTATGATATATGATACCCAGGAATCACACAAGGTCAGTTCAGTCAATACATGTTAGTGAAGTACAACCACTGAAAAACTGGTTCCCTGGTGGTGAGCATATTGATAACTCATTAGTGCTCTGAGGGGCTAAATCAATGGACCAGTATGAACAAAATTACATTCTAATACGATCTTCCTTTAAAGAAGGAGTTTCATTCTTTACCTTCACTTATATTCCTTCCATAACCCGTTCTTTCTATATCATTTCCATCCAGTTCCCCTTAAAAAATTCCATCCCTGTTACCCTCCATCATCATAAATTTCATGAAAACATTCATACACAGAGACATTTTACATTCCCTCTCATGCGTTCGTGTGTAAAAGTAGTATCGTTTCGTTTTAAATAGAATTTTAGCAAAGAAAAAAATCACAAACCGTACTGAGAATGCATGGCCACACTAGAGACACTTTCCATTATTTGCATGACAATTTTGATGTGTAAAATGTACATAATTGCCATGTACCAAAACTTAGTACACTGCGGGTATTTTGCCCATGACTGCTTTACTAAGGAGTTGAAATATCGATCAAAACTCACACTGTCAGATTAAATATTTAAAACATGAATTTAGAGAACAAACCTAAAGCTATGGTATTGCACTTACTGAGTACATTCTTATGTCATTCCGCCAAGGGATGCCTGCCAGGGGACTCAATGAATGGTGTAAGATCAATAATCTTCAAAATGAAAGAGAAAACAAACCCAAAAAACATGGTATGCGAGGGTACTGGACTACATTCTTTTGTACATTCCGACAAACTACATGCAGTGTTAGCACCAATGAAAAGAGTTGTACGATCAATATCTTCAAACATAAATAGAGAGGTAACATCACCAAAAAACTATGCGTATGCGCGTCCTGGGCCTACATTCTTTTGTACATTCCGACAAACTACATTCCAGGTGCACAATGAATGGTTGGTCAGATCAAATATCCTTCAAAATAAATAGAGAAAACAACAACAACATGGTATGCGATGCGTACTGGACGACATTCTTTGCAAATTCCGTCCAAAGAGCATGCCAGGTCAAAATTGAATGGGGGCAGGGGATGTCCTGCAAATCAGCTCAAGCGGTCATAAAATATGTTGGGCAGTTATTAATTCTTTTTTCCTACGTTTTTCACACACTTAGCAAAGATTGCATATCACCATATGATCAGAGCACCCAATGTCCAAATTGATCATTTCAAACTTAATTTGTTGAAAAATAGTGCTTGAAATATGTTTCAATATTCAAGTCTCTCTTAATAAGGATTTTGTCATTCGTATTATATTTTGAGACCTGATTGCGAATCGACCAAGTTTTAGCGTAATTAAAAAACACATCATATAGACGTTTGATTTTACGAAGAAAAAATCCCAGACGGGTAATTAAAAAAAGATGTGAGCACAAAACAAGCCTTATTAACGAAAAACATATGTTTTATACAAAAATATCAGGTTTGTTTCTAGCTGATTATTTTAACCAAAACAATATTATATGAGACCTGTGCAAATGTGGTGTGTGTTCAATTAGGAAGCGGAATATGATTGTGCAAACACGTAATTTGTTTAGTTCTGCTTGGTTTTATTTACAAATCTTCATTTTTCCGCCATTGAAAAGGCTTCATAAAATATAATAGTAATAATTCCGCCCACTGATCGGAGCGACAGCGTTACGGCCTGTTTGCCTTGGCGAGATCCTTAGGTGATATAAAATAATGTGAAAAAAAAAAGCATTGTAATTATCTCCCCCATATAAGGCACACATGTTCTGGAGGTTTTTACAAAACACAGTTGCTGTTTTAAATGGGGATGTTTGTGATATTAAAATCCCACCAATTTGCATGTAATAGAAAAAAGGAAATTTATTTCTTATGAAAAAATGGCTTCCAAGACGAAAGTAAAAGAAATACTGATTTAAGGTTACATCGGTTCTTTTTGGAGGATTGGTCTGTTTCATTGTATTATTACAGAGGAGCGTGAAGTAAACGAAATCCAAATAAGTTTAAATTTTAAGTTACATATTACGCCTACGCATATAAATACATAAAATATCCGGTAATTAATTTTGGATTCTGCGATATGGGATAGAAAAAAAAATATTAAAAAAAATAGAGAAGAGAAAGAGCGCGGGGCGTGCTTTGTGTTTAAACCTCGCAGTGAAAGGAATAAGAATTGATTATGCAATATTAATTTTTACCATGGGGACTGTTCAAACAATTGGGAAAACATCCAAAAATTGTGGTTTTTTTTTTAAAGGCCCGGACTCCAGGATTTATGAGGAGGAGCCGCGGCGCAGGCGCCCTTTTAATTACAAAAACATTGTGTTTTTGCTATGCTACATAATGGTTGTCCATATTCTAATCACTGTGTGAAAAATTGCTTTAAAGCTTACATGAATTCCTTCATATAGAAAAATCACACTTTGTATAAAATTCCGGTTCCCGCGGACTTTGTTATACACAGTATCCTATGCGGACATGATTAGTTACACATAAAAGTTTACTGCCATCTCAAAACTAAAAAATTCTGTTTCATCTCAAATTTCAGACGTGTTTAGGTTACTATCTTTAGTTCTAGTTGAATTATTTTCATTACTACACACAAAAATAATATTCAAATCTCTGAGTCAGACTTTAATATTGAAGGAAGTGGGTTTAGTATGGATTCTTCGTATATCTTATTAAGGATTATTTTTAGATGTTTGAATGCTACAGCTCTAGTTACCCTATCATTTGAATCAGTGATCGTTTGAAGAAACCAATGGATGGTATTCGAAAGCGGAGACTAACTTAGTTCTGGGTTTAAAACAGGGGTTAGTCCTACAAGGGGGACCGTTTTTCCTTCAAAATACTGTGAATAGTTAATTAAACGGGTGAGAAAATTCCTCAGGGAGGCTGAAAAAGCCCATCAATGAGGAAGTTTCATAAAGAAGGGTGAGAGGAGGAGGAGGGGTGGAAAGGGGGGGGGAGGGGGGGGGGGTACATTTTATAAAACACAAAAACACATAAGAAAAAAAGAAAAAAAGTCCCTTCTGTGTAGGACGAACCCTGGTTTTTTTAAACCCAGGTCTAAAGTCGTCTCTCCCTTTCAGATATAACCAGACCAAATAAGATTTACTAATTTGGCAATAACCAATGAATACAGGGTAGATGCATACCAATTAACAGGAAACAACAGAAACAAACACACACAGTACCAATACCACTCACACACACACCAATTTAAAAAAAAAAAAAACACACTACACACACACACACACACAAAACACATGCATACACACAAACTACTCCTACTTGAGTGCCACTTGTATGTATTTTTTTTTTCAAATTACCACCAATTCTATAATAACCAGTGGAACAAAGTATAAAAGCGGAACAGTGCAGAATGCCAAATTTCAATTGAAACTGGTTTACAAATCGAAATCTGACCCGTGATTTTAACGTTATTTTTGAAAAAAGGGAAGTTTCCTCTAGCGCGTCGTCTGATATTTCGTTGAACATCTCTTGAAATAACAACTTTTGTAATTAAAATCAGGGATCCAGATTCTAATAGTAATCAATCTGACCTTATATCCACCAAACTTCTAAAAATTGCTCTCTTTATGACAAAAAGGTATGAAATGACTGATTATTGTGTGCACAAATCTTATGTGTTTTATGCAAATTAATTTGCGTTTTATGGTAAAGAGATTTAATCCAGATTTTTCAAGAGATATCAAAAATCTCTTTATATTTACATTTCAGGGCGGCCAGAGAACCACGAGTTTTAAGCTCATCTACCGGCTTACGACGTTATGCGTACACTCTAAGATGGGACTATGGCGGAGATTTCTCCTGCGCTGACCATCTTTCATTGACGGTGACGAGTTTATTGCCATGCTCTATCGGGGATGGTGGTACGATTAAGCGTTAGTATTAATTAGGTCATTATTTAATTGCTTCTTATGTCTGTTGAACGCAATTTCCATCACTCGTATCCTGTCCGTCAATCCGTTGTCTGTCTCTTTCTTTGTCCTGCGCTCTTTCACCTTTATTTCATGCACCCTAATGTCTATCCACCTGCCAACCCAATTTTATCCAACTCCTCTCGATCTCCCCATGACCCCATCTTTCCTCTAGTTATCTTACGTCTCAGTCTATGAATCCCCCATCCTCTGTTGTCTATCTTTTCCTCTCTACTCCATCTTAATCCTGTCTGGTCGCTCTCTTCCTCTCTGCCTCGGTCAGTATTCCGCTATCTATACGTGTCATATGTCTTCCTCCTCTCTCTCTTTGCTTGTCAGTGTCTTCCTATCTCTGCTTGTCAGTGTTCCATATCTATGCTTGTCAGGCTCCCTATCTTTGATGTCAGTGTATCCTAGCTATGCTGTCAGTGTACTCCCTATCTCTGACCTTGTCAATGTCTTCCTATCTCTGACTTGCCAATGTCTTCCTATCTCTGCCCCTTGCCAATGTTCTCCTATCTTGCTTGTCAGTGTCTCCCTATCTGCTGTCAGTGTCTTCCTATCTCTGCTTGTCAGTGTCCTCTTACGATCTACTGCGTGTCAGTGCGTCTCCCTATCTTGCTTGTAAGTGTATACACATCTCTGATTGTCAGTGTCTCCCTATCTCTGGACCTTTCAATGTTTTCCCATCTCTGATTGTCAGTGTCTTCCTATCTTATGCCTTGTCATGTGTTATCCTATCTATGACTTGTCATTGTCTCCCCATCTCTGCTTGTCAGTGTCTCCATATCTCGCTTGTCAGTGTCTACCTATCTCGGCTTGTCAGTGTCTCACTATCTTGCTTGTCAGTGTCTTCCTATCGACTGCTTTGTCAGTGTCTCCCTATCTCTGCTTGTCAGTGTCTTCCTATTGCTTGCAGTGTCTCCAGTTCTATGATTGTCATGTCTCCCTATCTCTGACTTGTCAGTGTCTCCCTATCTCGCTTTGTCAGGGTACCTTCCCCTCTTGACTAGTTCCAAATGTCTTCCTATCTCTGCATTGGCAGTGTCTTCCCCTATCTCTATTTGTTCAGTGTATTCAGATTCTCGGCTAGTCTGTCTCCCTATCTCTGCTTGTCAGTGATTTCTCCCTATCTCTGCTTGTCAATGTCTTATATATCTGCTGTCAGTGTCTCCCTATCTCTGCTTGTCATTGTCTCCACTATCTCTGCTTGTCACTGTCTCCCTATCTCTGCTTTTTCGTGTACTCCCTATCTCTGCCTTGTCAGTGTCTCCCCCCCCCTATCTCTGCTCTGTCAGTGTCTCCCTATCGCTGCCTTGTCAGTGTCTTCTCCCTATCTCTGCCTTGTCAGTGTTCCCTATTCTGCTTGTCAGTGATATCCCGATCTCTGCTTTTCAGTATCTCCTTTCTTGATTGTCAGTGGCTCCCTATCTCCATGTCAGTGTCTCCCTATCTCTCTCTTTTCAATGGCTTCCTATCCCTGCTTGTCAGTGTCTCCCTATCTATGCTTGTCAGTGTCTCCTATCTCTGCTTTGCTCTTCCCAGTGTATCCCTATCTCTGATTGTCAGTTCCCTTTCCACCCAGTTTGAGACACAGTTTCAGTTTTTAATCAGCATAACATATCGAACGTGACAAAAAATGTATAATACAGGAGATTATTATAATACATAATGAATCAATTGCTACACGGTAATAAGATGAACTGGTGACGGATATGATATTGCTAGGACCGTAATGCGACAACCCGATAGCGGCTTATGGTTATTGCTGCGCCATGTTATACATACAAGCAAATATATTCAATATTACAAAATGATTACAAGTTAAGGGGTGATACATTATATAAAATTACATAGGAAATCATTACATAAACAAAGGAAACAGAGACAACCAACCCCCCCCCAAAAAATAAAAAACAAAGAAAGAAAGAAGAAAAGAAACAACACAAAAACAGAGGAGGAAGGACGGAAGCAAGAGGAGAGAGAAGGGGGGCGGAAAAGAAGGAAGAAGGGAGAAAAAGGGAGGGAGGAGGGGAGTTAGGGACAAGTAGAGAGTGAGACATAACGGAGGAAGTAAAGTATCTGAAGAGAAGGGGGAGAAGGGGAAGTTGAGGTGCCCTTTTATACCTTTTTCTACCCTTAGCCCCATTCTACAACTCATCCAGTTTGTTCATCTTTCACTCCACCACCACGTAAAAATTGGACCGGTAGAGAAGTATATTATGGAGAATGAGAAAGGGGGATTCCTCCCAGGCACCCTACATGAAAAGGGGCGAGCTGGGGAGACCCTGCTTCCTCTTCCCCATTCGTCCAGTTTTATTCGCAGCTCTCCCCCTGTCGTGCTTTTCATCCGCACCTCCTACGCGCTCCTTGGAGCCCGGAGAGACCAGTGACAGCTCTCAACGGGGTTGTGTCCCGCAAGCATACCTCTTTGTCTCTCAGTCTCCTTCTAGTTAACAGTCTTCTTTTTGTTTTCGCATCTCCTTCGCTCCCTTTGTCATTATCCTACGCCAAATGTCTCCCGAGAACATGTAAAAGGAATGGTACGGGTTGATGAAATGTTTTTTTTCAGTTGCAAGCATTTAAAAGATTTTTGTTGTAATTGTTGTGCTGTGATGGATTATGGATCAGATCATTCCAAACGCTTGCGCGTGATATGAACGGAAAGGGGATGGGGAGGAGGGTGAAGAGGGGGAGGGGAGAGGAAGGGTGGAGAGAGCCTTCGTTCTCATCCTCGCCAGGGAGAGGGAGGAGGAGAGAGGGGCCAGAGTGGAGCGCGGCGTGGTGGGAAAGGAATGGGCAGGAAGGGAGGATCTGGGAAATGTGGTCGGTGATAGTAAAACAGGAAGAGCGATGTGTGAAGGTTGGTGGATCCCTATATGAGGTGCTCTACTTTAAGTGTTTCAGTGAGTGAATGAGAAATGTCGGAAATAAATGCGCAATGTGGAGTAATGGGGGTGATTTGTGATAGTGCGAATGGCCCATTCTGTGTGAGTTAGTTTGGTGAGGCGTGAATGATAGTTGGAGGGCCAGATCCCAGATGATGTTTACAGTAGCTAAGGTACGGGAGAACTAGTGTGTTGTAAAGTGATTTTAAGGGGTAGTCTGGAGGTGGTGTTTAACTCTGCAGATTGTACCAATGCGTGAGACGATTTGGTAGTGACAGAGTTGATATTCCTTCCCTGTTAGTTTGTCGTCGATTGTGATGCCAAGAAATTTGGTTGAGTGTACCTGAGATATTGTCTGGTTATCTATTGTAATGTTGGTTGTGATAGGGTTTTGTGTGTAGAGAAAAGCATGTAGGGTTTTTTAAAACATTGAGAGGAAGTTTGTTAGCCCGAAAACCAGTCCGTGATTTTTTGCGAGTCGGATTTCAGGTGTTAAAAAGTGCGCATTAATGTAGGGTTTGAAAGAAAAATGTTTTGTCATATGCAAATAAGAGTAGTTTTAGTGTGTTGTTAGGAGTTGGTGAGTCATTCATGTAAAATGATGAAAAGTAGGGGTCCAAGGATTGAGCCTTGGGGACGCCAACTGTGATAGGTTTGATGGATGATGCCGGTGGAGTGAACGTAGACTGATTGTGAGCGGTTGTTAGGTAAACTCCTTTTTGAACCACTCCAGGCTAGTCCACGGACACCCGTAATGATAAGAGCTTGTGGGAAGAAGAATGGTTGTTGGCAATGGTATCGAAAGCCTTGGAGAGATCCAGGAATACCCCCATGGAGTGGAGTTTATTTTTAGGGCAAGGTTGAGGTTGGTGTTAGTTCAGATGCATGGAGTCGAGGCGTTTGGGCCTAAAACCGTATGTTCATCGACAAGAATATTGTGATTGTTTGAAAAGAATGTAGACAGACGTGTGACATGACTTTTTCAAGGAGTTTTGAAAACGATGGAAAGAACAGAAATGGGCCTGTAGTTTTGCAATGTTTTATGTGCATCTTTGCTTTTGTAACTAGGAAGACTTTGGCTGATTGAGGTGATTGGGAAGGTTCCGGTGAGAAGTGATGGTTAAATACGTGAATCAGAGGCGGAACGATGTTATCCATATGATGTGTTAGCAATTCCAGGATCTATCTTGTCGGTTACACGCACTTTTACCAGGTTTTTAATTTTTTTAAACAGGTGCGAAAGTTTGTGCATTTCATCAAACAGTACTGGATGGATTCAGGAAAAATTGAGGTGAATGGTGTTTTTTGGTAGATGTTTTTTTGGAAAGGTGTTTTAAAAGGGGTATTGAAGGTGGGAATTTTGTTTGCTAAGTTTTTGCCCAGGTTAGTGAAGTGTGATCGTTGAATGCGTTAGCAAGCGGTCAGTTATCTGCTTATTCTTATGAGTGAAAGGTCCGGGGTTTGTTTAGTGGCTTCTTTCTACCTAGAATGTTTGGTGAGGAATGGTCCAGGTTTTGGTGAAGTGAGATCATTTTTAAGTTCTTCTGAATTTGTTCTGTGTTGTGTTTTTTCATGGCAATACGCATAATGTGAGTAATTTGTTTTTGTAGTGTGTATGTGTTTTTGGTTGCTGGTGTTTTTTTTTTTTCTTCAGGTATGTTTTTAGAGCCGTGCTTGTGTTTGATTGACTGGAAATTGCTGTTGTCATCCAGGGCTGCTTATGTTTACGATTTTTTAGGGTCTCCTTTTGTAAGGGAAATGATTCGTTGTATTGTTTGTTATAAGTTGTATGAAAGTGTTGTACCGCTATGTTAGGGTCATTTTCTGTAAGTAATGTTCCAATATTCAGTGTGAGTCTACGGTAAATGTGCGAATGTTGTGATCTCTGTAGTCACGGTTGGTGATTGTTGTTTGTGTGGCCTGCTTAGGCTTGGTGATGTAATGTGGAATATTGGGAAGTGATCTGTGGTGTCAGTGACAAATATCCCTGGTGTGGAGGTATGTGGAGGTTAGTGATAATATATCAATGAGCGTTGGCTGTGTTAAGCGTAATTCTTGTAGGTCTGTTAATTTTAGGGATATAAGAGTTTGCAAGTAATGTGTCAATAAAGTCATTAATGTGGGGATGAGTGGAATAATTGGAGAAGATTGACATTAAAGTCACCGACAATTAGGACATCACGGTTGGTTTTATTTAGTTCAGTGAGGAGGCTCGAAGATATGTTAAAATTTTGGATTGTTGGATCTGCAGTCTGTAAATAACTCCGCAGTAGTGTTTGGGTTGTTTGTTGGTGTTAATGTGAGTTCGATGAAAAGTGTTGAGTCGAATCTGCAGTTTAGGTTGGTCGATGATTTTGATGAAAGGTGATTTTTTATGTAAAGACAAACTCCCCTTCCTCTGCCAGGGAGTGCTCCTGGATGTACGTGTAGCCATTAAAGTGAGGTGGTACTTGGTATTAGTAAGCCATGGTCTCTGTGAAAATGCTAAGACAGAGAAGGAGTGGTTGAGGGTGATCAAAGGTCGTAGTGATTTCTTCATATGATTTTGTGATACTACGACAGTTGAAATGAAATGGATGGAAACTGAGTCGTTACTTGATGGTTTTATTAGGGTGTTAAAGCTGTCGTTGTGGGCTAGCGGGAGTCGGAACCGGGATTGTTTGTGTGCGTAGTGATTGGAAAGATGGTTTTTTGTCACAGTTTGAGATGATATGGGGTCTGTAACGTATTGGTTGATACATAGGGAGTTAAGTTTGATGATGTTCAATTTAGTTGTTGGTGAAAAAATTCAACTTAGTGATGCGCGAAAGTCTTCATCGTGAAAGCTGGTTGGTTAAAGGCCAGCTTATATTCAGGGCCCGGCATAAGAAAGGATAAAATCAAGGAAAATAATGGGGAGGAGGGGTATGAGGGAGAGAGAGAATGAGGAGAAGAGGGGGAGGGAAGAGGAGGGAGGGAAAGAGGGGGAGGGAGAAAGAGGGGAGGATAGAGAGAGAGAAGAGAGGGAGAGAGAGGAGAACTTGAGATGGGGTAAAGTTGATTGAAGAAGGAAGAAACGAAGAGATAAATGAAAATGGGTAGATAACAGTAGACAATACCTGGGGCAAGATTGTGTTGACAATAGTCAGACAGACGAAAGCAACAAGGACAGCAGCAGAGTAGAACAAACAAAGGGGACTAAGGAAAATACAAATTGCCAAGGTTCTTAATAAAAGTATAAAAGTACGGCAGTTGGAGGACAAGGACAATATAGAACAAATTAAGAGAAAAAAAAACAAACAAAAGAAGGGAAAAAGTATTTTACGGTGGGAAAAGGGGAGTAGTAGTTGGGAAACTACAAGGAGGTGATGAGAGTAGGAAAACAGCAACAAACAATTAGTTCTCAGTTGAATAGCCAGGCTGGTTCGAATATATAATGTTTAAATAAAACGAAACGAACATATGGGGTAAATCTAAATCGTGGTGAGAGGTAATTTAAAGATAAGAAGACCCACAGAGAGATAATATTTGAAACCTAAGGGAAGTTGAGAATTAATTAGGGTTAAAATGCTAAGTCGAACTCAAGTTAAGGAATTAAAGCCGGCCTAGAGTACCAAAATAGTTGCACAAAAAAAGGGAAGGCGTATCAATCAACTACAATAAAATCAAAGTCAGGATAAAAATGGGAAAGAAAGTAGTGATTAGCGTCAGTGCTTCAGGTATGGTAAAAAAGGGGAATAACTAGTGGTTGCAGCATAATAAAATAGTACAAAAACATTGTGACCTTTATACAGAAAATTAATAATTTAGCGTTGATTGAAATATCTAAGACTAAGAGTACAAACAGCCATTATTATTAGATATAAGGCAAATAATAAAATAGAAATATGGAGCCGCAATCGGTGATATAGTGATGTATCTGACGCCTTAACAAATGCACAAGAAAACCAAGGTGAAGCCAACTAAGGGCACGGAACTAGAAGTAATGGTCAAGAACAAATCAAAAGATCACTGATAACGGGAATTGATACTGCACAAAAGGGATTCAGATTTTAAATCAATAGTACAATCAGTAAAAAATCTCTAATATATCTAATAATAGCACTAATACAACTTAATGAGCGCACACTAGGGAAATAGGAAATGTAGCATAGCGTGTAACAGGCTTTAAACAAGTGTGGCACATAGCAAAAGAAGCAAGAATACACTTATTACTTAAGAGAGTATTGGTATAGGTGTGCATTAGTTCTGAATGCGTTTGTGTATGTGTATGTAGTGAGCAGGGTGTGCATGTGTGTGTGTGTTTGTGTGTGTTGTGTGGTGAATGGTTAAGTTACCAAGAGGATGACCACAAAAAGGACAATATTAAAACCTTATACATAACGCATATGAGTTACATGTACTACAAAATTGCATTTAAACTAATACGATATGACATGCACTAAATCAAGGAGTAATCAGGTTAACTATAAATGAATGGTGACTTAAAAAATTATATCAAGAATATCCCCGGTCGTAGATAGTATACGTGGTAGGGTCATATGCTCTCTACGGTAGACAGTAGACAGTGTCTCCCTATCTCTGCTTGTCAGGGTATCCTATCTCTGCTTGTCAGTGTCTCCCTCTCTCTTGCTTGTCAGTGTCTCCCTATCTCTGCTTTCAGTGTCTCCCTATCTCTGTAGTCAATGTCTCCCTATATCTGATTGTCATTTCTCCCTATCTCTGCTTGTCATTGTTCTTCCTATCTCTGCTTGTCAGGGGGCTCCCTATCTCTGCTTGTCAGGGTCTCCCGATCTCTGCTTGGTCAGTGGTCTCCCTATCGCTGCTGGTCAGTGTCTCCCTATCTCTGCTAGTCAATGTCTCCCTATCTCTGTTGTCAGTGTCTTCCTATCTCTGCTTGTCCAGTGTCTCCCTATCTCTGCTTGTCAGTGTTTTTTTCTTCCTATCTCGCTTTGTCAGTGTCTGCCCTATATCGCTTGTCAGTGTCTCCCGATCTTGCTTGTCAGTGTTCCCTATCTCTTCTGCGGTCAGGTCTTTCCTATCTCCTGCTTGTCAGGTCTTCCTATCTTGCTTGTCAGTGTCTTCCCATCTATGCTGTCAGTTGTCTTCCTATCTCTGATTGTCAGTGTCTCCCTATCTCTGCTTGTCAGTGTCTCCCGATCTCTGTTGTCAGAAGGTTCTCCAGATCTCTGCTTTGTCGTGTCGCCTATCTTGTGGTCAGTGTCTCCTATTCTGCTTGTCAGTGTCTCCCTATCTTGATTGTCAGTGTCTCCAATATCTTTCTGCTTGTCAGTGGCTCCCTATCTATGCTTGTCAGTGTCTTCCCATCTCTGCTTGTCAGTGTTCCCGATCTCGCTGTCAGTGTCTCCCGTATTCTGCTTGTCAGTGTCTCCTATCTCTGCTTGGAAGTGGTCCCCTATCTCTGCTTGTTTGTCTCCCCATATCTGCTTGTCAGTGTTCCTCTCTCTGCTTGTCACTGTCTCCCTATCTCTGCTTGTCCGTGTCCCCTATCTCGGCTTGTCAGTGTCCCTATTCTATGCTTGTCAGGTCTCCTATCTCTGCTTGTCATGTCTCCTATCTCTGCTGTCAGTGTGTCTCCCTCTCTCCTGCTTGTCAGTGTCTCCCTATCTCTGCTTGTTAGTGTCTCCCTATCTTTGCGGTGTCAGTGTCTTCACATCTCTGCTTGTCACTGTCTCCCTATCTCTGCTTGTCAGTGTCTCCATTATCTCTGCTTGTCAGTGTCTCCCTATCTCTGCTTGTCCGTGTCTCCTATCTCTCTTGTCAGTGTCTGCCTATCTCTGCGTGCCAGTGTCTCCCTATACTAGCTGTCAGTGTATCCTATTCTCTGCTTGTCAGTGTCGTCCTATCTCTGCTTTCGTGTCTCCCTATCTCTGCTTGTCAGGGTCTTCCGAATCTCTGCTTGTTCCCAGGTGTTGTTGGTTTTATTTTTCCCCCCCACATATCTCTGCTTGTCAGTCTCCCTATCTCTGTGCTTGCCGAGTCTCCCGATATCGGTTTGTCAGTGTCTCACTATCTCTGTTGTCAGTATCTCCCTCTCTTTGCTTGTCAGGTCTTCCTATCTCTGTTGTCAGGGTCTCCCCTAGCTCTGCTTTGTCAGTGTCTTCCCAATCTCGCTTGTCAGTGTCTCCTATTCTATGATGTCAGTGTCTCCCTCATATCTCTGATTGTCAGTGTCTACCCTATCTTGCTTGTCAGTGTTCCCTATCTCGCTCTGTCAGGTCTCCACGATCTCTGCTTTAAGTGTCTCCCTAGCTCTGCTTGTCAGTGTTCCCTATCTCTGCTTGTCATTGTCTCCCTATCTCTGCTTGTCAGTGGTCTCCCTATTCTGCTGTCAGTGTCTCACTATCTCTGCTTGTCAGGTTTCCTATCTCGGCTTGTCAGTGTCTCTCCCTATCTCTGCTTGTTTCAATGTCTTCCTATTCTGTTGTCAGGTCTTCCTATCTCTGCTTGTGAATGGCTACCTATCTAGGCTGTCAGGTGTCCTATCTCTGCTTGTCCAGTGTCTCCATATCTCTGATTGTCAGTGTCTCCCTATCTCTGCTTGTTAGTGTCTCCCTATCTCTGCTTGTTAGTGTCTCCCTATCTCTGATTGTCAGGTCTCCCTATCTCTGATGTCAGTGTCTTTCATATCTCGCTTGTCATTGTCTCCCTATCTCTGCTTGTCAGTGTCTTCAATATCTCTGTTGGCAGTGTTGCATATCTCGGCTCGTCAGGTTCTCCCTATCTATGCTTGTCAGTGTCTTCCCATCTCGCTAGTCAATGTCTCCCTATCTCTGCTTGTCAGTGTCTCCTATCTCTGCGGTCAGTGTCTCCCTATCTCTGATTGTCAGTGTCTTCCTATCTCTGCGTGTCAGTGTCTACCTATCTCTGCTTGTCAGTGTCTCCCTATCTCTCTCTTGTCAGGTATCCCGATCCGGTGTCAGTGTCTCCTATCTCTGCTTGTCAGTGTACTTCCTCTCTTGCCTTGGCAGGGTCTTCCTATCTCGGCTTGTCAGGTCTTCCTATCTCTGCTGGTGAGTGTCTACCTATCTCTGTTGTCAGTGTCTCCCTATCTCTGCTTGTTAGTGTCTCCCTATCGCTCTTCTCGCTCTCGCTCCTGATCTCTCTATCTCTCTCTCCCTCCCTGCTCTCTCCATGCTTGTTCTCTCTTGTTATGATTTTCTAATGGCGGCGTAATAATAATAATAATAGGCAACAGCACAGTTTGGAGGGATGTTTCAGTGATTAAGCGCTATATTAAAACTGATGATTATTTCATTTTTGGAAATCTTCCATCATCCCCAATCTTAAAGATTTATATAGTTTTGAATTTAGATACCAAAACAAATTTTCATTTTTTGTTTTTTTCTTGGGGGGAAAAAACAAATATTTTCTGTTGTGGATTTGAAGTGTTCTGATAGCTTTTTATTTTTCCACACAGCTGGGAAGGTGGTAAAGAACGTGTAATATATTTCCAACACCATCCGTTGAAAGTGATAAAACCAAATGAACGCACCAGAATGCCTCTTACATTGGAGCTAACAGACTTCAAAAGCACAACATAGACGCCGAAGTTAAAATCTTCGGCAAAATAAATACGGCAAAAGGCAAGATACGTGGTTCAACTGCACGACCACCAGAGAGTACGTGGTAATCATAGATTAATTTTATTAGCACAATTTGTTGAAGAGCGCCCCAATTTTCAAAAAAAAAAAAATGAGATTTTTAACACGGTGCATGGTAAAACTGGCTAGTAAACATACCTGGAATGGTTAAGCTCGAAAATGGCTATGGGTCACAAACGAAGGAATTGTAATTAGAATAATTATTATCGGGCTCCCGATAAAATTAAACGGCTGCTGGAAACGGCCTTACATACATACATAAAATGCGGGAATAGCGCCATGTAACGTGTTACGCTCATCCATTAGTTGTTTTATTGGTTCAGGCAAATCAACTTCAAGGTGATTGTCTAGACCGTGGCACTATTTTTCATCATGGACGGACTTAAATGTAGCATTTCCAGCCCCGGTTTCCAGCTCTGCCGTTACTAGTAAGTCCAATCTGGGATCCAAATTCTTAATACAAATAATCGCATTTTTATGATAAATACGCATTTTAGCATCCTCGTTCGCAGATATAGTTTCATAGACAATCACCAACGTAAACTGTGCCCAAAAATATTCAAATTTGAAAAATTGGGGCGCTCTTCAAAAATGTGCATTATGCTTAATGTTGACAATCCGAATGGTATGCAACACCAGACTGTCTAAAAAATGGTACTACAATCAGAACATGGTACATATGAAATTTTTAAAATAAGTAATTCTCCCTTGGATATATTAAAAGACAAAGACTCAGCTTTCCCAAGTGTTTGTTTCAATCTTATTTGCTGTATAATCAATTTAATGGGAGACACCAAAATCAATCTGTGCCACTTAATGCATGGGCAGTTGTTTCGAGTACTGGGCCATGCTATCTTGAAGCTCACACAAGATTTGCAACTTGGAAAAAAAGAAACAATCACTGCTAAGTACATATGGAAGTCTGTTTCTCAACACATTTAATAGTCAAAACATAATAAGTTAATTGGAATATTTCGTTTTCTTAAATATAAACAAATACGAATATTTATTGCACGTTTCAAATAAAAAATGGCGCTTTGAATTTATTACAAATCTGCCAGTGAATATAATGTGAAACCAAAATAAACACTCCAAAAAAGCCAAAGAAATGGTTTAAAAATATTGGCCACTTTCTTGTTGCATTACTAATTGTTTGAAAGTCAATAAAATTTGAAATAGCAAGACAAGTAGCAAGGTTGGTCGGTAGGGACTTCCGTTTGATGTGATACTCAAGACCCTAAAAACGATCTCCTTCCAAAAAGGATGGTTGCTGTACGGTCACATGCGTTACCAACAAACAACAAGTGCAGTTATGTCGAACATTTTTAACACTTTATCTTAAAGCCAAAACTTTCTGAAGATAATTGCCACCATTAAATAACTGTTTAGCATCTTCAAACTGTCTGATGAAGTTAATTCCATTTTGAAGAATTCAAGTCGTTCCAAAGTGAAACTATTTTTTTGTTTAACTAATTCTTTCACCGTTTTTCCTCAACCAGTAAGTGGCAACACGACCGATTGTGTGTTCGCAGTAAAACTGGAGTATCTCTTGATGAAACAAAGCAAACTGAGATGGAAACGAAAACCGTATTGGAAAAGGCCGGTCTTTTCTGTTTTAATGCGATGCATCATTAAAAACGACTTATTATGCTGAGATTTAATATTAAAAAACAGATACATCTTAGGTCAAGGGGAGATGTGATGAACAATTGCGAATTTTCTGCGGAGAGGCTGTATACCGAGTATGTGCCGATAATTACACACGTCTGCTTTCTTTGCGCGTACAAAAACATAAGCAAGAGCTTTATAATACTTAACATTGTCATTTACCTGCAGGCGTATATAAATTAGACATTCTATTAAGTATTCCAGTAAGAATCCGCTTGCAAAGGAAAACAAATGCCGTGTAGAGAAGGTTATAAACATTAAACACACTGACAAAACACTTTATGTGCAGGCCTAGCTCATTATGCTCCCTCGTTTTATTGACAATTTTAGTTTAGTAAATGAGTTTTCTTCGTGCATGGTATGTTTTGATTTGTTTTATGCATGGTGTCTGTTTGGATAAATGCAGAAGCTATTTTTGCAAGTTATAAGATAATGCTTTACTAGAAGACGTTAAAAGGGAAAACGCCTATTAAAATTTGTTTGGAATGACGTGTCTTGCACGATAACATACCGCTATTAGGCTTCCTGCCTGTAAAAAAACATGCGAGCTTGTTGAAGGGACATATCGTGATTTTAGAAGCTTCTTTTGTGGGCCGCTAGCCATGGGAAGACAACTTAGATACTCGTTGTAACACCATCCGGATGTATACGGATATGTTTTATATGTTTTTCGTCATCCGAAAAAAGTAAACTTCACTCCTCTGATAGATGTATCGCTAATGTCGCCTGCCTTCACGAAATATGCATATTAAGTGGCTTCTTTTGAGCGTACAATACATAAGCAAGGGCTGTATTAGACATTCTATTATGTATTTCAGTAATAATTCGCTTGCCAGAGAAAACAAACGCCTTGCAGGGAGAGTTGGAAACATCAAACACACTGACAAACACTTTTGTGCAGGCCTAACTCGTTATATTCCCTCGTTTTATTGACAGTTTTAGTTTAGTGAATGGGTTTTCTTCGTACGTAGTGTGTTATGATTTGTTTTATGCATGGTGTCTGTTTTGATTTGTTTTTGCATGGCGTGTGTTTTGATTTTATTTATCTCCATGTGCTAAAATGCAGAAGCTATGTGCGCAAGTTAGGAGATATCCCTCTGCCTCGTTCAAATACGTACATGTGTAATCAGTACATTATGTAATCAGTTTACTGAGTACAACAATAGAAGCCATATATAAATATAACACAAGATCGGTTATGAACCCTAATAAGTTTTAACTGGCAACACTTGTTCTTTTCAATTTTGCAGAAGATATGTTGGAAATATACACAACCTCCATGCCTTATCTCGGCGGTAAGTAAATACCTTGTTTCATTAACTAGTCCTACATTAAATAGAACCTAAATACACCAGCGTATAGACCAACCAGAGAAGAAAGTTTCAAGTCCCCCATTGATACTCTTTATACAAGTATATGTGCTCCAAATACACTGTAAAATGCTTTCCTGGCTACCGTATTTGAACGTGTTTTACACTGTTAGAACACTGTTTAAAATGTTGTTGTTTAAAAAGAGGTTTCTTTAAATTGTTGTTGTTTAAGTTTTAAACAACATTGTTCAGTTTGGTCTTATAACATGTTGTCTTAAACAAGGTTGTATAAGTTTTAAAGAACATTTTAAACAACTCGCAATCTTTAACCAACTACTGTTTACACCTGATCATCGTCCAACCTTGTTAACAATCAAATTAAACACTTTTTTTAAAATGTTTTTAACCAACTGATGCTTGAACAAGTTGTTTAAACTTTTAAAAATTTGGTTTATTTTTTAAACAAGTTGTTAATTTTAAACAAGGTTGATGATTGACCAGGTAAAACAGTGGTTGTTTACAAGTTTTAAACCGCTTCATTATTCTAAACAGCGTAAGGTAAACGGAACCAAAAGTGTAAAACACTGTCTTGCCTTATGAAAATAAAAAATATATAAAAAAATTATTTGCTATAATATACAAGAAAGAAACGCTTCTTAAACTTGCTTGGAATTGCATGTCTTGCATGATAACATCCGCTTTATGTCCTGCTGTTACAAGCATGCGATCTATGTTGAAGTGATATCGTCATTTTAGAACCTTCTTTTGTGGGGGCCCCAGCTATGGGAACACTGCTTCGATAAACCCCCATGGGGGGGGGGGGGGCACACCATCCCGGATTATACTGTGATAGAGTGTTTTCTCGTCAACCAAAAGTTACGGCGGTACGGCAGTACGTATAGCTTTTTTAAAATTGAAAACGTAAATTGCAAAACCAGCGTTGAAAATTCTCAAGACTTGGAAAAATATCGAATGCATTGTTGAAGGGATGCGGCGGCCCGTAGCGATTGGCGTGTTCACTTTTCCGTTTTTGTGAGCTCCGAAGTACCACAAAAACGTCAATTTTTCTCAGCTAGGTTCTATAGGTTCAAGACCCAATTACGGTAAACATTTAAAACAAAACATATAACGGACCCTCTGATCAAAATCTCCATAGAACCACTTCATTTTCCGGAGATATTTGATATTTAGTTTCATTTTGCATGCATTCGCTATGATGGACTGATACGTAACTCTCTCGTCAGTACTCATTTAGATATGATTTTTCGGAGGTCCTTGACACGACTACACCTTTCCCGCACCGCCGTAACCAAAGGTAAACTACCTCCTCTGACCAGAACATAATGACCGATTTTATGAAACCCGATAAGTGGGTAGTAGTGTACACAAGTATCACTACTACCCGGACTACTCTGCCGCTGCCGGCCCGTCACGAAATATGCGTATTAAGCGCCCTGTCACGAAATGTCTCTTAGATGAGGTGCAGTTTGTTTTAGGTTATTATCGGAGAAATATTTTAATCCCATGCCTCATGGCACTATTTTTTCGTAGTTAGGATTTTTTTTTTTTTGTGAAGAATTCAGGACTTGTTTTGAAGCCAATCTTTACCATGTTTTATACGTTCGACGCTCAATAATTTCACTGTGTTTTTTTTTTTTTTTTTTTTGATTGGCCTGCGTTTCCAATGCCGGATCGATGTCATGATCGGAAAAACTATACGCCTTCATCCATCACGACTTTGAAAAAGTTTGAATTTTGGAAACTTAATTTACAGAGATTTCTTCAACACACGGAAAGCTAGATTGTTTTCCAAAGATTAGTTAGGCAGTTGTTATCCATGATTCAAAAGTAATTTTGTTTATTTAAATGTTTCAAGTGCTCTTTTTGATTTTTAATGGTAAAAATATGTGTGCAATGAATTTTCAGGGATGTGGTGGACACAAACAACAATCAGTGATTTTTAAGGAAAGATGTAGCTGTCCATGTATTGAAGAGGAGATTATATTTTTACATGACAATCATTTTTTTAAAACCACAATGCTTTATGGTAATCTTTCCACTTAACAAATCGTTTCAACTCCAAGAATTTCCGATCAGTTAATCGACCTTGAATCTTAATCACTATGAACTAATAAAATCTCATTCCCATGGCACAGTTCAATAGCTTTCATTTTTCATTCACCGGGTTTAATTGTACAAATACACACCCTGGATATTTCTAGATTATGATACCCAGAACATCCATGGTCCACTGCTGTTAACATATTGCCCATCCAAGGGTGGAACTAACCTTGGGTAGATTAGCCTCCCTACCTCATAGTGAATGCTTACTTATATTATAATACTTCTTCTTGCACTGAAGTAGAGTGCAGAAAAAATTCAAACTTTTTTTCATTTCATCCCAGATAAAAAAGGCGATTACAGATAAAGCCAGCGGTCTTTTATGTCAAAACTACGTATCTAAAAAAAAAAACGTCTTTTGAGATGTTTACCTATAACTTCATCCGTTTGCATTTTATACATAAAAAATTAGTTAGCAATTGAATACATAGTTATTATATCATTTAGACTGTCTCCTCAAAAAACCTATGGAATCAAATATTGAATTTTTTTTGCCAAATCTGCAGTTCATTTAAATGGCCTTAACTGACCCTTTTTTTCAGGACTTTTTCAGCTTTCATGCGATTTTTGGTGTAATTTGGGGGTTTGGTTCATATTTGTGGCCAATTCATCTAAGACACTGAAAACACGTTGATCCAGTTTCGGCTATCCTTATATCAACAGAGATGCAGTTGAAAATCATCAATAATCTTTATTGAAAATTAAAATTAAAAGTATAAAGTGCTGCTCCTTTGTGATAATAACAATTTATCAGTTTATAAATATCCACAATCGCACAATAAAATAATGTACATTTGAAAATTCACAATTCCAAATTTTTTTGTTTTTTAAATTATCTTATTAAACATACTAAACATACGTAGAGTTGTCTGTCTGTCAGCTACTGTACAATCGCCTGGTGTGGCTGTCCTGTACAGGTAACGCTGGAAGGGGCTGATTCACTCAATTTTAATGAGCTTTATATAAATGCGCAATGGTGGCAACCGAAACCATAAAGCACACTCGTTGAAAGTAATCTGAGGACTTTGAACACCAACCTTCCTTTCCTTTATTATTGATTTTGATCAACACTGGTTTCTTCATTTTTTCCCCCTTAGCATCTTGGAGGTAGTGGGGAATGGGGAGGGAAAATTAGCCCTCCCCATTAGAGCATTGTCCACACATTGTCCCCCATAAACAGAGACTTGTGACTGTCCCCTTTGTTTCAGCAGTAAAATTTATATGAATTTCATGATTATTGCCATGTTGAGAGTGAGTCCCCTCATTTCCCCCACAGCATAATTTCTGGGGCTTTCACTGTTTGAAAAATAATATATTGAGTAGTTCAGTGCATGATAATCTGATCTTCAATAAGCGTACTAGTATTTAGCTTATTACTTATTGGATGGTAGTAAGGCAAATGTTAGGATCTTGGAGTGATAATATAGAACTACAAAAAATAGGGATCTTTGTACAATGGGAAACTTGAAAAAATCAAATCGTCTTCATTATTAGATTCTACAAAATGGACCAAGAGTTACATTGCCTTATGCGTTCAATACACGTACAAAACGTAAACATTGTTTTTCCTTGTCTATGAATACCTGAATGTAAATTAGGTATGGTATTCAATATTTCATGGTGAGAATAGGATTCCCGAGGAATAGAAACGTGGTGAAGAGAATGACTAAAACTAAGAAATATGAACCGACTAAACTACCAAAACATTTGTGCAGCTTTCTTCAATTTTAATTGACAATCCTATGTACTTTGCTCGGCTCATGCATGATGTTTTTGATTTCTTTTATTTACTTAATTACTTCATCAGAAAAGCAATTAATTGTATTCGAAGGTGGGCGTATCTCCTAGTGTAACATTATTTGACTATCATAGAAAGCGTTTTTGTTTTAGAAATAGGGGATCTATAAATTCTAGTATAATAACAAATTTCGAAGTAGGATTTATATATTCACCAGACTAATTATTGGACAGGTTTTTACGATGGATATTCATAACAATTAAAGTAATTCGAACGGTTAACCATCGGGCAAGTTTAAGCAACTGTAAAACTTTCGTCAGGAGTAGCTCTGCCTTCATCAGGACAAATAAAGCAAATAAAATATATGTAGGCCTTCATTGCGTACTGGTGGCCGGTGTAAAACAATTTGTTGGCAAAACTACCCAACCAAATCTACCTCGGCGCTTCCACTCTCCACGAGGTATAAAATACAGTGCTATGTTCAATAGTAATGGTGCAGATTCAAAGAAAACACACTGGCAGTGTGCTTTTAAAATACAGCCAGTCTAAAAAAATATGGTACAATCGAAAACCATTTTTTTTTCAATATTAAATCTCAACATAAGTACGCTGTTTTGTGCATCACATTAAAGAAAAAAAACAGGCTTTCCAATACCTTTTGTTTCATATCATTTGCTTGTTTCATTCGAAAGATAACTCTAGTTTACTGCGGAACACAAAATCGACTTTGTGCCACTTTCTGGTTGAGTTAAAAGGGTGAAATAAGTTATTCACATTTGAACAGATTTGAAATTCTTCAAAAAGGGATTAACTTCATAAAGAAACATTGCTTCCAAATTCAAATTTTAATGACTTCAATTAGTTTAATAGAGCACAAGATAGTGTAATATTTTTAAACCATTTCTTTGGATTTGGAGTGTTTATTTTTGTTGCAATTATATTCATTCTGGCATGATTTTAACAGATACCAATTTTGTAATAAATTCAAAGCTCCATTTCATTGGCGTGCAATAAATATTTTTATTTGTTTATTATTTATGAAAAGAAAATATTATCATTGAACTTATTATGTTGACCATTAGAGCTTGTGTCCAGAAAACTAGACTTCTTTTATGTACTTTAATATGTGTTTTGTTTCTTTTGCCAAGTTGCGATCTTTTGTGAGCTTCCAAAGGGCATGGCCCAGTAATCCCTGCCCATGCATGAAAGTGGCACAAAATCGATGTTTGTGTATCGCACTAAATTGATTTTATCTCTGAATTTACAAAAGCAAATCAGATGAAACAAACACTATTGAAAAGCCTGGCTCTTTAATATTATGCCAAGTAAGAATGACTTTGAAATTTCATATTTAAGCATTTTTCTGATTGTAGTATTTTTTTTAGATAGGCTGTATGTTAAAATATGGCAGGACGATTGATTAAGTTTGTGACGCCATTGTGCCCAACTAGCACTTAAGTAATTTTTGGCAGGGTGTTGCCTCAAAAATTCACAAAACCCACACGCCAGAATTATTTTTTTTCAATTATTAGGAAATGATTGAATGAGATGTGCATTTTTTAAATCGAAATATTTTGCACGACAGAATTCCGTTGACCTTGTATAACCGTACCAGGCACCATAGGCATATTCGTTAGTTAACTAATGATTCCATAGGCAACATGTATATAAGACATGGACAAACATAGATTGGTTATCATTAGAAAATAAAAACTGGCATTATACTAGATGATCACTTTCTGAACTTTGTCTCAAAAATGTTGCAACTCTGAAATGTCATATTTATTGTCAACTTTCAAAATAAACATTATCTCCTTTTATCTCATCAGTGTTCATTAAAATACTTTAGATGCTTTAGTGGCGTTAAATTGACCAAGAGAACGACTTTCACAATGTACTCTGGTGTGCCAAAGGTGTTATAAAAATTATGATAGCACAAATATTAGCAATAACTGTGTGTAAAAATTCGGATGTTTCCAAATAATATGATAAGCTTCACATATTAAGCCAAGTCACCTTAATTTATAGTAACCGGTACTCCTCCTGAAACGAAGTTGCATACTATTTTGATTACTTAATATAGTTTGTCTTGTGTGTCGTTTCACATATAAAGCGTGAATATCTTCACGCGGTATCCTAAAGGCATGAAAATAATGATTATTTTAATATCATTATCTTGACAAATGACTGTTTGCAGGTAATGATACATATAATTGGAATCAATATCGCCTTTTGCATATTGAACACCCTACGGGTAAAGATGTTTTCTGTACACGTTTGGCGTATTCGCATTAACACTTCCACACGCGGCACTATCACCTATTAAATGTAATGGATTCTGTCGAGTCAGTTATTGATATTGACTCCTCTCTTCAAATTGTGACAGGCTATAGCAACACAATATAACTCCTCCCCTTACTCCACGCCCCCACCACCCACCCACCCACACAAAAAAGGTCAACTTTCAAGAATATGGAAACATTTTACTGGTTCTGAACTATTGTCATTCCATTCACTTTACATTTGATATATCTTAAACGTTTTTTTTTTCGTAGTTTGAAATGAACGAGTTGGCAGTGTCAAATCCAAATCAACCGAAAAGATTATTTTGGAAATGAAATTAAATAACCAACTATTTGATCATTTAAGTATTTAAATGTGGCTATCGTTCCTTGCAATCATTTGACAATTAATTCCACATGAATTACAATTACATACACCCGACATGAAAGACACAACTGCTATTGAATATGTAAGCGTCCCAATTGGGGTATTAAATTATTTGGAATGGCCATGATCAGGGCATGATCAAAGTTTGGGTGTCACACGCACTGCACTTGACAACCGTGCATTGGTCATGACCTGACCAAGACTATTGCATGACAATTTCAGACAAAATCAATTCCCAATATGGGACATTAGCTCAATTTCAGCTCCATAAGGATTTGAAATTCATCTGGAATAGCCAATTATGACTTTGATTGTTGGGACAGCCAAAAGACCAAAGATATTCTGTATTATGATAAAAGATGACAGAGGAAACTGATTAGAATATACCATACCAATTAGACCAAGTAAAGAAAATTTGACCGAAGTAGGGCTATAACCAAAAACCTCTGGATGCCAAGTACGGTGGTCTGCCTTTTATGCTCTTTTCATTCTACACCAATACAATTAGCAGAACACTACTTTGCAACTTGGCACGAACGCTTTTATGAGAGCACGTATGGTCCAGTGGAAAAGCGCAGGACTCGTGACCATTAGACCGTGAGTTCGAGCCCCGCCGTGGCCAACGTGTTTGTGTCATTGGGCAAGATACTTAGTCTCAATTGCCTCGTCCACTCAAGTGACAATTGAGTAGCTGTTATGGGTGATATTACAATCTAAATGCTGATGCCGACTTCATGTGTAATGAGCTATATGAGAATGGTTGTATTATTATTATTATTTCAAGTGGATTGTATACTTTTGATTGTTTTGGAAGAAAAAACCCTCAAGCAGGTTCATCCTTTGTGTAAGACTGCACCCAATTTATAGCCAAAGCAGGAGATCTTCTATAATAGGATTATATGCATGCCTTTCAACCAACTGTTGGAGCTGTTGGTAGTTCAGGTTTGATTGGACGAAGGGACGAGATTGTATTAGCGCGATGTAAAATTGGTCATACTTATATGACCCATAGTCATTTGCTTAGAGGTGAGCCAGTCCCTCGGTGTATTCCTTGTGATTGTGCTCTTTCTGTGAAACATGTATTACTTGAGTGCGTTGATTATGCGCTTATTCGTAGAAAATATTGCAGTGTCCCAGATTTGAAAACATTATTTCAAGATATTAGGCCTCTTCAGGTGATAAATTTCCTGAAGGAGGCTGATTTGTTTAAATATTTTTAACTTTTTAAAAATGTTGTGACTAGACTTTATTGTGGTGTATGTTTTATAAAGGTTTTGATGTTTTTAATCTTAATGACACGATATGACACAATTTGTGTTGAGTTGTCGTTAAACTTTAATACTCACTCACTCACTCTATAAAAGGATTATAGGATTAAAAGGATTGTTCAGCTTTATTCTGTAAAAGAGTGTTTACTATAACTAACTCATGAATATCTTACACCAAGGATACACCCTCAAACGACACAGAGTTTACCTGTATTTGTTGTCCCTCTTAACCGAAAGAGCACATCATATTCTTTACATGTTGTTTGATCGGGTTTTCTTTTGCTATAAACACGGTTCAACCGCTATGAGCCGGCAATTAACAAGCGGCTGAGTTTTGTTGCCGCCCCTAAATAAAACCAAAATAGTTGACTGGCTTCACCCGATAGACCTTGCAGAAAGTCGATTCCCAACTGTGTGTATTGGGCAGGAAGGAACTCTGATTGGATAAATTTAGTGCTTTTTTGAAATGAGTGTTTTTAAGTGAAAATTATGCAAAAAATATCCCTCAATCCGTAACTATTTGTATGTTTGTTTTTCCCTCATAATTTAGAACAAAAGTTGCAGATTCCTGACCGACCGACCACATTTTAAAAGCATATATTTGCTTGGTGCAAAAATAGAGAAATAAGAATAGGGACTATTATATACAACTTGTACAATACGCATGCATGACTTAATATTTGACTTTGCAAACATGCTAAACGCATGCATGACTTTAATATTAAGCTGGCTTTGAAAACATGCCACATACATGTATGGCTTTAATATTTGAATTTGAAAACATGCAAAATTGATTAACAATCGGATAAAGAACGGTGTTTTCCGCCGTATTTTGCAGCGCAGGTATTAAAGCTCGTCTCATGCACGACTTTGTCATACGTACTTCGACAAAATACATCACACAGGAACGTTCCAGCTGCCGCAACAATCTAAGTTATTCCAAACTCTGACTACACCATTTCCTATATTGTAGGACATGCTGTTATCGACAGATTAACGACAATTTGTCAAATTCACTAAAAGATTTTTTGGCACAAGCTTGGCCTTTGGCCTGTGTATTTCTAACCAGGGTCTGTTAGAAAGGCCATGTTTGGAGATGGGAGCGTAGTTTCTTCTTGAGACATGCACGATGATGCAAGTTTTATTTCTCAATGACTTAATTGCTCGCCTATTGTTTGCTTTAGGCCATAAGCAATTTCATTAAAATGAGACGAATGTTACATGTAGTGTTTGACTGCATACATCAGTTAGTAAAATAAGTGCATTGACGCGCCAGGTAAGTGAATCCCTAGATGACTAAACCCAGAAGCATTTTCAATACTACAAATATAAGAGAGAGCCAGACAGACATTATAATGTATTTTGGTGTAGTGCTCTGCTGATTTTATGTAATAAAAGAGAATATTTTGAGAACTTCCTGAGGAGTGGAACGTAACAATTTTGTCTGTGTTGACATCCGCGGGCTATAGGCGCATATTAATTCAATATTCAAACGCACGCTCCTTGCATGCCTGTGCAATGTCAACTAATATTGCACTCCTTTTGATAAAAGGGCATGTCTTATGCTATGTATACGCGAGGCGTGTGCTATATTTCTGCTTGGAAGCTGAGATGAGTATACCTAAGGTAAACTCATCTCAGCTTGGAAGGTACGTAGAATTGTTTTGCTCAATGAGCGATGGAACAAACGGATTCCACGTTTTCACGCAGCGCATGTGGCATAAACATATCTAATATGTCGCTTGTGATGTGTTTAAAGTGCATTTTCTGTATTTTTGTTTATGTTTCACTAGATATCCCCGAGAAAAGGTTAATTCCAAAATCTCAGTTGATTTTGTCGACGCGTTTTGATGTTACGAGCAAATGTTTATATCACGGAGCCCTGCCCGTTTAGTCTTATGAACAAATTCGGTAGGCTCTGCAAGAAATTTTGAATTGTGTATTTTTTTCCGTAAACTAACTATATGACTATGATGTAAATATTTTAACAAAAAGAAGGTACACCGTAAAAAATGTTGATTAAATAAAGGGAACCACCCTCGTCCTCTTGTGTAAACATGTAGTCAAAGTTGAGTAAACTTTAAGCTAGGTTAAGTATATCCTACCTAACATTGCGTAAGGTTTAATCAACTTTGACTTATATTATACGTGTGAGGGTGGTTCCTTTTGTAATCAATATTATAGTAGATTCATCCCATCGTGTCACCAGAGGAAAAGTTTTGGACAGCGTCGATTAGTTGGGAGAGGAGGCAGAATATGTGGCCCGATTCACCTGTTTCATGAACGAACCACGATAAGCTGGCCTTTTATGTTAACATCATCTTTACATAGACAGTGCAAAGACTTTTGTGTTCCTCCGAATTGAAAGTTAGTAACCAAAGAGGTTCTATATAGATAGAGAGGTAAAGCGTTACGTCATCTTTAGAAATTCATCGTCTCGCATGTTTTGCCGACCACAAAGAAAACATAGAGTACCAACAATAGAAAGCAATGGCTGCCTCCGCTTCTTCCACATACTGTGGGTGCCGCTTTGCATATACACTAATCGGTAGTGATACAAATTGATGTATGTGTTAGAGGTGGCCAGGTGTAATAATAGTGCACCTGGATCATTGTGCTCAGATACTCTTGTTTCCCTAAATGCAATGCGCGCTTAGGTGAAAAGATGTATTCATTGAGGCGGTTTATTTAAATCAAGACGACTGACGTGTCATTTCATTCGTTGTGTGGCCATGGGTAGGACAAAATTTAACCACCCAATAGCACCCAACATCCAACAACTGATATTTTGCCGGATTGTTTGTATCGAATTGACATTATGTGTGTATACAAGCACCCAAACTAATAATTATTCCGTGCAATATTCAAAATGTCAGCGCCCAGCACGGACGACTGGTTTTGAATGGGCTTCACCCCCTTGTTAGTAACATTCAAATCACCTGTTACATTGAATACCATTGAAGCAAATGCGATTAGTCAGAATGTTTTGAGAGTTATTGTAGCTATAAATGCGTTTTTCTTGACTTGAATTATTTCATTAAGCATAGAATTGATAGTTCTCTGCTATCGGACTACATGTTTCAATAGCGTGGAATTTTAATTTCCACACACTGCACATCCCCTCATTCAATGCCAATACCTTCGAAAAAGTGCTAGAGGTGACACGATGGGTTGAATCTACTATAAGTAAATATTAATCAAACCTAACATGGCAAACTGCTTTGGGTTAGGGAGGCTTAAATCGCTAGAAAATTACCAAAATTGAAATATATATTTTTTCAAACAAATATTTTCCCCTAGATACCACAACAAAGTTGGTATAGTGTCTCTTTAAACACTGGTGATTTCATTCAACTCACAATGCACTTATCTCTCTCTCCCTCTCTCTCTCTCTCTCTCTTTCTCTCTCTCTCTCTCTCTCTTTCTCTCCCTCCCGCTGTTATTTATTTATTTACACAGTAGATAGTGATGAGCGTGTGAGGTATTGGTACAACACTAGAAACACTGGCTGCAATCAACATAAATCACCATCGTTTTTACATTGGCTGACATTGACATTTCTTTTTCACCTCTTTCTACTTTGAGGTAATAATTATCTGTTAATTTATCTTCATATGCTCGGAAAACGAACGGATTTATCAAATAAGTCTGTTAACACTAATCGATATTTATTAACTTCAGTGTTTCTAAACTTTCTAAGTAGTTCAGTTTGTATGAGCTATGTGCACTTGTTACATGTTACACTAATCCATCAAACTTAACCTGAAGCCATACTTACACCAGCATGATGCAAGCGGTAGACACTTTGTTATGTCTAAAGATTGCACATAATTAGCTCATTACGTATCGGTTCATAGCCTATGCTCTATAGGAAATTTAAGCTTATTCGTAGCCATGAGCTGTAACGGATCCTCCACCAAATATTAACAAGAATAATTATTTCGGAATAAGATATTAACATTGATGAAGTGGAATTCCGTGTAGGTTGTGGTGTCCAAAGAAATAAAAACAAAACGATTTGTACTAACTCCATACGTGTCTTCATCCCGTAAGATGACATTTCATCGATGATTTGTCCACGGTCTCATGATTTATCTTATTCATCACGGCAGTTCGAATGCAACTTATGTCTGTTTAGTGTTTACATTCATTTCCATTAACGATTTTAACCACACACATAATATTGTCAATAGGAATGTACTATATTGGTATAACGATAATAGTAATGATGAATCAAGACCTTTGCATGATTGCACGATTTTACTACAAATAGATAACCGTTGGTTCTTGCTATTAATGACAACATTAGCTTCAATAAATCCACTGAAAATAGATAATGAGCCATTACATTAAAAGTTGTAATAAAAATGAGTAGCAAACGATACGTTGAAAGGTCATTATCATCAGTCGTGTAGGGTGGGAATATTAAATCGACGTTGAGAAGGATAATACCTATTGATGGCATGTTGCACTATGTTGTGTCGTACACAAATTGGTATCATACTTTCTATTGCTTCATATATGAGTGATTTAATGTTTTGAATCCAAAGCAAGAAAACGACAATTATGGCGTGTTTCACAGTAAAGTGACCATAGAATTCCCGTCATGGATGTTGTTTTATTAGATAAAAAAAATACCAACTGAGTAATTTTATTACTACAGAGAAAACAATCTTTTACATCTTTAAAAGCGTTTCTAGATTTAAAAATGTGTTTCTATCGCTACTATACTACTATTTCTATTGGGAGGGCGGGCTGGTGTAGTGGCTCATCCACTCGCCTTTTACCAATTGCAATGCGATCCGGGTTCAATCCCCTTTTGGAGCCTGTGTCGTACGTGAATTTGGCTGCCGATCCATACCCGTCCTTGCAGGTTTTCTCCGAGAACTTCGGTTTTCCTCCTGCATAAAAAAAATCGGACTTCTTCCCATAAAGCCTTCCTTGTCGTTTTGGAATTGTTCGTTGTGTTGTAGCAGCCTAAGGCGCTCCACAGCAGCGCCCTGAGTACTTCGGTGGATTTATCGCGCGTTATAATTAAATATTATTATTATTATTATTATTATAGTGAATGGACGTCGGACACTGTCCAATGTGTTTGTTAAAAAATAGTAACGTAAGCAATAAAGTTTTAGTATGGATATTATATTATCAGAGATATGCAAAACACTATTCCCTGCTATTTATTGCCATATAGTTTTAAAATATCAAATTAATTTGTATTTTTCACCTTGATAAAATAATATCAATGGTTAAAGATTTTGTTAATGTTACTACTTTTGGACAAAAAATTGGGCACTTTTCCCGTCAAATATTAATAACATTTGCAACCTTTTATTTTAACTGGAAACTCTTTCCAAAACAATTCTCAAAATTCTCAAAACACTTGTTATTTGTGGTACAAAAAACCTTTGTATTGTGCAGTTTTGGTAAAACTCCTCGGATGCAATACAATATTCTTTTTAATATTGTATCGCATCCGGGCATTTTTAGCAAGAATGACATAATTGAAATACTGTATCGTTCAGACTGATAGACTGGGGTGTTTGATCATGTTGATCGAGACTCGCCAGTTGGGACTACAACACTGTCAACACAAGGTTTGGTTTTAGCCTGACATTTAAATAATAATAATAACAATGTTTTTTTTTTCCGTATGATTATTGAATATATTGCACTTGTTAGAAAAATGTATTCTTGTATCATACTCACAGCCATTCAATATTATATAAATATTTAAATATCAATAACTCACTTTCTAATGTTCCTTTCTGATAAAACAATATCCATGATTAAAGTTTTGGGGAACGCTATGGGCACTTTACTGTAAAACATGCCATGTATTCTGAATTTTGATAAGAAGCATTTCTTTTGATTATATTTACGTTGAAACTGCGTTGAGAAATTACCTACTTAATTTTATTTTTTTTTAAATTTCTTACAGAACTCAGAGATCCCAACTCTGGTGCAATAGGAATCCACACGTGTCTACAACCAGGATTTGTATGTTTCGTCATGTCCATTCTTTTTATCAAATTTTATATTTATATCTAAGTATTTGATCAAACATATTGTACATAATTGTGTGCCTCATTATTAAAGATACCATGCAATAAAATGGTATTGTATGCTTAATAGCATAATTATATAAGGGATGGATTCAAAACTCACCCGCTGGTTGGTTTGCGGTTCATGGCGCGTGTTCCATTGTTTAGAAACCGATTCCAACAGAAAGAACTGCGCGGAAATAGCGGGCACCCGGTGGTTTAGTTTTGAAGCCCCTGCTAATAAGTAGGTCACTTTCTGAACTCTGAGTAAAGGCTAAAGATGGAGTTCATCAATCACACTGAAGTTAACTCATACTACATCAATTTACTTAATTCAAAACAATTTGGATGTTGGCAATGTATATATTATTTTTGAGTTTGCTAATATCATTGCATTTTTCCCCCTACTGCTACTATAATTGAGGTGTTAATTCACCTATATAGCACCTGCCAGTTCAATAATTTTAAGGATGTACATATAAAACAACAAAAGCAGTGCGAGTTGCGGACAACGTGCTTTCAAATTTTTGCTATAATTATACTAGGTGGGCAATAAGTGGTGGCAGTGACAAATACAAAATTTTCTCTAGCAGGTTTATTATAATACAACATCCTAAATATTTTGAAATAAGCGGAAGTGATTGTAAAACTAGTATGGGCTCTTTTCAATGTAGTAGATTTTTCTGGACTTCGCCTTTGCTTCGTTGAAACCATTTGGTTTTCATTTGAGAAATTTGAGATTTTATTCAAGCAGACCGTGGTTGTTTGTTTGTTTGGTTGGTTGGTTAGTTAGTTAGTTAGTTATTAGTTAGTTAGTCAGTTAAAGCAATAATGACACTCTTTTCTGATACAAGCGCCCTCAAATTTTTCGATGTTGAGATTTTGATACTATTCGGTTTCTCTTTAATAAACTGAAACGCCTTCAAAGTGGTATATAGCTGTAGATGATCAATATTCTTAACGTAAGAATTGTAATAATTAATATAGGGGATCCCCGATTCTAATTAGCATATTTTAACATGTCAATGGCTTTAGCAGTTTTGTTGTCTTTTGGGACTTTAAATCAAAATTTGGGAATTTTAATGAATAAACCTTTAATAGCAAAACCAGACAAAGGTTGGTTTTGTGATATTTCTCCAGAATTCATCCATTTATTGCTTTTGTTAGTTAGTTAGTTAGCTAGTTAGGTAATTGGCTGGTTAGTTTGTCCATGCAAAATTGAAAACATCTTGACTACTGCCAATATGTTGAAGAAAATTGGGGATCGTTAAAGGGCATAAAACGAAGGGCCTACGCAAGATACAAAAAGGTGGACTTTATACCCATACACTAGGTCCAACAGATTATCTTCTATATGAAATATTTAATTAAAAATGAGTGCACGGTTCAGGAGGATTGGCCGAATAACGGTGTCGTTGACAGTGTGGACATTTATTATTATTATTACAATTCACCTTTGGCTCAATGAAATTATTTGAGGATAAGCATGGGATGCACGTATTTATTTCTATTCCATTCCTAAAAATGAAGAAGTTCAAAATTTGAAAATAAAAATTGGTGAAAGGTCAGGATATAACTAACCAATTACATCCCCTTATTGTAATTCACGTTTAAACTAATCAAAACAATATATATTCTGAAGTGTCAGTTGAAAAATATGGAATGGTTTCAAACATACAGAAAAATATTTCCGGTCAAAAGTACTGTTTGACAGTTCAAGATCTCTCAAAAATTGCTTTTCTATGTGAGGTTTCATATAGAGGATAGGCAAGATTTAATTTGAAGCGTATTACGCATTGCTTTTAGCGTGTTATGTAATCCCTCCAGAAAGTAGCCATGAAAAGAAAATTATTTCCATCCATTATTGTATATATTCAAATAAGGATAGGTAAGCAGTGAAAGGTAAATACGAACCGTTCGGCCAAAGAGAAAGCGCACGCTCTAGCTTTTTCTGCTACGGTATGCATGGCGCTGGCTTCATGTTTCTATATAGTTGTAACTATGCTGATGAATTATAAATTATTTGTAGGTTAACTAACCTTGTTAACCGTGAATTAAATCTCCCGGGAGAGAATGATGGAATAGAGGGAGATGGGTATAAGGAAAAGTGAACCCGGGGATACCACACTCGATGGTTGGTCCCAGGGCAGCGTTTTCATGCCATATTTGTCTTCGGTTGATGACGCAATCGCCGCATCCGGGACTTATTGCATTTTTCTCTCTCTCAGTGGTATTTTGTTGTATTGGTTTGACGGTTAGGGTTACTCGGCGTGTTTGTATATGCAGAACTACCTCTGAAAAATTGCCTAATATCCGTTAATTTTCTCTCAGCAAATCCGACAGTGAGTTTGCGCTATTCAGTTGCGGAATACCCGGATATTGGCCCCTTTCAAGACGATGTCCAGAATATCCTGATACTCGCAAAATCCGGGGCGCATAATCGTCTATTTTCCACAAGATTCATGATGCTACAAGGAACAATAAAAATTCCTCAGGTCGCGACAGTTGACACTTATCCTCCGAGACATTGTCCTGTAAAAACCTTTCAAAAGGCTGACTCGAGATTTCGAGGGGCGCCTCAATTTTCCAAACAAATTGTGTTTTTTGCATATACATAAGCTTGTCCACATACTAACACTGTGGTGAAATAGATAAGCTAAATCGAAGTCCTTATCTAGAAAATGGCCAAACTGTGTATTAAATTTCCGGATCCGGAATTAGTTATACAAAGTATCCTAGGCAACTGTATACTACACATGAATGTTACTCTATGAAACGAAAATTCCGATACATCTCAAACTTCTTAGTTATCGTCGACTAGTTTCAAAATACACAAAAAATGATATTCAAAATCTCTGAGTCAGACATTAGTTCTGAAACGCTCCTAAAAGATACTTGTCTATATGTGCCCAAACGGTGGAAGTAAGCCCCAAATGGTGAAATCAAGTAGTACGAAACAATATAGCTAGATTTAGATTAGTGCACGAAAACCAAACTTCTTGTATTATAAAGTCAGGTGTTAATACGCGGCATGCAGAATTCCACACTATTTTTTAGCACGAAAATGCATGTTTTGTACAAAAAGTAAATAGTTTATTGGAACATATACCCTATGCAATCTGCCTTTTAGTGCTGTTAGGAAATAACCCAAATTATAACACTAAATACATGCACCTATCAGCAAATTCCAGAAAAGTTCCGCATGTACAGGTGGTTATGAGGACAACGCACGCCGCGAAAAATTGACAATAGGTAAGATAGACTTCATGATAAGTAAGTAAAGTACTGAAATTTTACTAAGTAGATAAAATTTTTTACGTCAATTCAGTAAAACAGCTATTAATTTTTACAATGCTTTCGTAATAATTTTCTGTGTGAACCAATATTTCAGGAACCATAATGTATGATGTTGTCTTGCATACACCTGGAAAGAAAATTACATAAGAACATTCAACATATAGAACTTCATAATAAGAGGGTAAATAACAGGGAAAATTACTTAATTTAGGTTAAAAAAACACTTCAAAAACTTATTCTTATGGAGTTCTATGAGTAATTGAGTATTTTTATTGTGAATCTTGTTGTAATTATTTTCGTGTGAAGGTTCTATCTAGTAATAGATAAGCAAAAGCAAAATAAATAAGCTAAAACACAAAATAGCAAACAACAAAACAAAAAACGTATACACGATCCGTAGCTTACCATACCTTACTTCAGAAAGACGCATTTTAGTGCACTTTCTACGAATGTTACTTGATAACTGAAACCCAAAACAATCCTTCATTTTCTTATTGTTGTGAATTAGGTTCAATAGAAATTGAAAGTAGCTCTTAATAAGCCGCCCCTGAACGCTAACGCTATGACACACATCATGCATGGTTGTAAGGGTCCGGACCCAGCCGACACAATGACCTCAATCGTGTGCGGATCGTGTGTCCTAAAACGCGAGAGCCGGTGTGAAAGCAACTATAGTCCGGCGGGAGCCATAGTTCGGGATCCATAGACAACGGAATAAAGCGTGAAATTAATGTTGTGTTAAGAGTCAACTGAATTGAGTGCCCTATTCCTTACCGTTGTAGCCGGACTGTGAGTACGGCGGACTACAATTCTACACCGGCAACTCTAAAATAAAACGCTCTTCTGTTTAGTTAGAAGGGTAGGTCATTTCAGTTGAGCATATTTTGGGTAGACGTTTCATTTAGAAGTCCCATTGATGCAAATGAGGTATTACAATTGATTCCGTCATGCGTAGACTGTACCCCAGTCTCGGCTCTGTCTCTGGGTTTAGAGCGCACTTGGTTAAAAGATAATGCTAAACTAAAAACTTGAGGACTTTTCAGCTTACCACCCCTTAGCTGGACAGTCCTGCCAACCAACTTGTCCACAGAACGTGAATTGCACAGGGCTCCTGGAATTAACACTAGGTAGGGGTTGAAGAGTCTAGTGTAATTTCAGTCGCTTAGCGTTTTCATCACCGTGGACCCGAGGGAGGGTCTAGTCATGCGCTGTATGACGTTGTGCAGTAGTGCTTGACGGAATGAATGGCAATACCTCATTTGCATCCATGGGACTTCTATATGAAACGTCTACCATATTTTGTGACAATTTCAGATGATTCCGATTTTAACTTTTTGGGATTCAATTCAAAAGTGAGGCATGCCAGACACCATTTTACCGATTTATGTGACGAACCGTCCAAATGACATAGGCCTATGTGTTGCATTTCTGACTATAAGACTTGAAACCCAGAGAATACGTTATTTATAATTGAGTTTGTTAGGTTTATCTATTTCCTAATCGTTGTTTGGGATAACCGGTTTGTGCTCTTCATTTCTTGTTGACTGCATGCCCTCATTTGTAATATTCCCACTTGTCAATTGTCAATTGGGTCATCTATGAGTGTTTACCTACTTCCGCCTGTGTGTTCGTTCGGTATGTAATAATGAGAGATCGGAGTAATCGATTGGTTTAATATGAATGTTACTTGTATTCATATTCTTTGTTAACATTTAAAAGTTTCTCTTCTCAAAACCACAATAAAAACGATTTTGTTTGTGAATCCCCCAATCAATTAGGGTTGAGCAATAATTGCAATGGATGACTGGCGGTCCTCAAAAAAGGCTTAATGTTATTTTGCGCAAAGAAACGAACGAAACAGGCTCGGAATAAAGCATGTAATCCAATGGTGCACGAGCCTGTTTCCGTTTTAATGTCGTTGCGCCAAATACGTAAGCCTCGAAAAACAACTTTGAAACACTTGAGTGACTGCAAAACAATTGAGCAATGCTGATAGATTGAATTTGTGCGCTTCAGGTTCCTCGTTTTTTTTTTGTAGAATTAGAAAGAAGGCGAAGGTAAACTTGAAAGAAAGTGATTGTGTTCCAAGTGATTTTTGAAGGATGTGCTTTCCTTTCAAGTCATGTGGTTTCCAACATGCTTGCACATTACATGCGTCATTAAAATGTTGTGAATCAATTGGTCACCCACATCGTTTAAAATTCTATATGAATAACAAGTCTTTCTTATTTATGCTATGGTTTCTCACGCTTTTATTCTGTTTTGCAAGTTGGAACACTCTGCGTTAAGATATTTAGCTGCCTCCTTTACCGTACCGTTTCCGGGATCCGTTTCATATTATTTTTTTTACGAAAGTATTTAAATTTATACACGAATTTATTATTATTTATGTAATTAGATACAAAATATTATAAATATATATATTAAGCGGTAGATTTGGTAGTTCAACTATAATTACAGGTTGGCCTCGAACTGGCATCGAAAATAAATGAGGGTGCTACATGACAATGCATGAACCTCTGTGTCCTGTAAGTTCACTGGTTTGTTTAAAGCATCATGGCACATTTTTTTTTGAAGAGGCCCCCAATTTTCAAAATTTGATTTTTGGCACAGTTACTTGGTGATTGTCTAGGAAACTATACCTGCGAACGAGAAGTGCTAAAAAATCGTCTTTATATAAAATAAGCGATTTGTAATAGAATTTTGGAATCCAGATTGGACTTATGCGGCATGAGCTTGGAAATGCTACGTTTATGTCGGTCCATGTTCAAATATTTCCACCTCAAGAATAACCTCTAACTTGATTTGCCTGAACCATAAACAACTATATGGTTGATCCAACACGTACAATGGCGCTATTGTCTCCCGGCTATTTCACTTGGAATGCCGTTCCCAGCAGCCTTTGAATTCTTATCGGGATCCCGATAATAATTATTCTAATTAACAAAATTCTTTCTTATGTGAACCAGACATTTTCGAGCTTAAACCATTCACAGGTATGGTTACTAGCCAGTTACCAAGCAAACCGTGCTAATACTCTCCATTTTTGGAAAATTGGGGGCGCTCAAACAATGTTCTAATCGGGGAGGGCGGCCAAGAAATCAAGTTTTTCAGACGTCGCCATTGTTTAACACGTAAAAGCGAAATCTGACGAAAATTCTGAATTGTTTATATGTTGTCAGGATATTTTCTTTTCTTTCTTATTCTCACAAACCATTGGAGGTTAAGAATCAACTCCACTGGAGGTTTTTTCTGATTTTCTTTTCTATGAAAACTACGATGACGAGGTCGTAATGTGGGGTCAGGGGAACACCCATGACCGACCCCCAACAAAGCACCCAATTGGTTTGTGTTGCAACTCCTATTGCTGTAAAAACTTCTTTGTGACATTTTTGGTGAGTCTGCTATCCTGATGAGGCTTGGCCGCCCCAGCCTTGGTGCTAATATTGCTTTAAGAGGAATCGAACCTATCTACGGTTCAAAATTCATATTGTAGCCAGATCGATGCTCTCCTTACCAATGGCAAAAACGATGAAAAGTTAAAAATGCTATTTGACCATTTTCACGGTTTGTTTTTTGTTTATATGTGGAGCGGTTTTGGACCTGCAAAATTGTCGCCAACCCACTCCCCTCGGTATCACAAACCGCAACCTCTTCTATTCGAAGATGAGTAATAAATAATTTAAAAAAATGATGGTTGTGGTCCTAAAATCTTGGTGGCAGGGGTGTTTTTTGGGTCAAGAATCGACGTTTTTTGAGCTAAAAACTTAAGAAAAATCAAGATTTATTAATTTCTTAGCAAACACATATTTTTTTTTTTTCATTTTAATCAAGTGCAATACTATCAATCTCTGATATTTATATTAAGATTTCAGGTTTCATACAATACATAAAGGGTCTAGAAATTTTAGTCAGTCCCAAAAATCACTTTTTCTAAAAAACATTGTTTTTATCAACATGTAACCTCACGAGTAGTACCTGAAACCTTTAAATGCCGAATGTATAAAACCTATATCATAACAAAAAATGATACATAAAAATAATGTTGTAATATTTTTTTACTTTAAAAAAAATTAATAATTTCGCTTAATTTGCAGCCCAATGCATTTTCGGCCTAGAAATCATCCCTGCCACTAACTATTTCAACCACAACCATCATTTTCCTTTAAATCTCATATAGTTTATCCTTCAAATAAGGTTTGGTGTTTTGTTTTCCGGGGGAAGGGGGAACTCGAAAACAAGAGCACTTTTCAAAGCCGGCCACTCCGTTATTAATCAAAAGTTAAGAAAACAAAGAAAAAATGAATATGTTCCCACAAACCCTGCTTATCGCCAAGATTGTAAGTTTTATCCAAATGTAAAAAATATTGTTTTTCCACAGCAATTTTTTTAACGTATTTGTCGCAGCTCTACTGAATGAAAAACTTGTTTAACCGAAAAACTTAGTTTTAATCAAATATTTTTTGTCATTTGATCTCTTTGGTTCCTGATAAACTAAGCTTTTACTTGAGACACAAACATCGACGACAGAGCGTTATTAAGCATTACGCCTGCTGTACGAGTAACAATAAAATAGCGGCGACATGAAATGTGGTCCTGTTCCATTAATGTAATAGACTTTGTTTATATTCCTCCACTAATTTAACCGTTTTATGTGAATAGTGTTCAGTCCTTGAGATAGATTTTATAATCATATAGTTTCCCTATTCCATTTAGTTATAATGTATATTGTGGAATGTCAAAATACAATTTTTCTAGAGACATAACTAACACTAAGGACCTAGATATTTGCTACACGTGTGTTATTTTGCAAACTGTTCAGAAAATGACCAACCAAACTATATTCGTAATCAATGAACACCATTTTGAGGTCAAATGGGGGGCGAAATTTCCCAGTGAAATTTTATTCGGCTTCTTTCGCCGACGATAGACCCTGTTGAAAAGTGAGGGACATCACTGTGTACGTTTTCTTGTGTAGTCCAAGTTGTTTTTTTTTGTATGGAAAAAACAAAGTGACCACTTAACTAATAGCTGAGACAGTAATACTTGGTACACTTGTCTCAACTAATATACCCTATAGTCCACTCAATCCTCATGAAAATACTAGTACAACCTGACAAAATTTTACAAAGGTTTTCTTCTTGTAACTACAGTACAGACTCCCCACATACATATCAAAATGTAGAAAAAGGAAGCCTTGCAAGCTGGGTATGCATTTATCTTACGTTGACGATCCCTCATTTTCAACAAATGCATGTTTATTGAGTTTCCATTTTATATGTTATAACCCGGAGCTAGCTACATTTGTAACACATCTCAGTACAAAAGGTTTGAGGATTAAATATTTTGACAGACGACAGGACCCTGAAACGGGATTCCTTAAGGCAAGCAATGTGCCTTAGAAAGGGGGGCCAAAAGAATGTTTTGTACAAGTGGTCAATTGTTTTAAAATTGATCCAATCTTGTTTGAAATTTATACCATGTTTATTTGTCTAAAAAACCACAAGATTCAGGAAAGGTATAAGGTTGTACTATCTACAACGTAAATTTAAGAGTATAGGCTAAAAACAGGCAAAATCCTAAAAAGGGTCGATTTCAGTTGACAGGGGTCAATGTTTAAGTTGGCTCCGCGTTAGATAAAAAATGTTCAATTATGGATGGTGTTCATGGGATTTAATAAAGAATCGTTTCGACTGTCTAAAATGCTTAGTGACCGATGTAGGGGACACATACGGTCAACGTCCATTGCCTTCATGGGGCTTGACCTTGGTTTCCCCCCTACTTTCTTAACAAGCATTTTTGAGCACTCAAACTATTCTTATTTTGAATCCCTATGAGCTTCCACGCATAGGTGCACCGTTTTTAAATTGGAGCAACTTAAAGATTTTGACCCCTGGTGGTTTTTTTTTTACACTGAAATTGACCCCTTTTTATGTGATTTTGTTGTTAGCCTCGAACTCTTAAGCTTTACTTGTAGATACAACCTCTACTTTCCTGATCCTTGTGCGAGACAATAACATGATATCTTTTTTCACACGATTGGATTCAATTTAAAAATTTGACCCCTGTACAACTTTGTTCCTTGACCCACTCTCCTTAAGGCACCATTTGGGGCACTTAAAGAATTATTTTTCAGGGGTCCCAGTCGTCTGTCTAATATTTAATCACTCAAACCTTTTGTCTTTGAGATGTGTGTTACAAGTTGTGCGTAGCTCTGGGCTATTATCTTTGAAACAGGTTACTGCTATGCCTGCAAGGTGTGTAGCTACTTGCAATGGATATATTAAGTCGAAAGTGATGGGCATTATTCAAGATGGCCGCATTTCCGCTAAAATTAATTGTTGCATTCTAGATGATTTGTCAGACTGCTATCGCGGGATGGAGATCTTTATTTAGCAAATTATTTATTAGAGAGTATTTATTCAAACAGATTGGGTCAACTAGGCCGGTGCCCTCCCTATGCGAAGTGATGGATATTGTGCCTCGGCCAGGTGAAACATAAGTCTTTTCCAGGTCCTTTCCAATAAAATGGTACCACAAAAATCCGGGTCAGCGGTACACAAGCTGAATAAAATGGGGTCATCCAGTATGAAACTTTAAGATGGGTGCCAATGATGTTAAACCCTGAAATTAAAATAGGAATGTCTCGTTTTCCATAGTTCAAACTGCCATGAATTAGAAAATTTTTTGACAGTGAAAAATATAATTTGTTAAAAATGTTTAATTTTACTTTATTTTTTAGTGTTTTCATAATGTTCCAATTCTTTTTAAAATGGCCAATTTTAAATGCAAACATGTGAATAAAAGTGATAGCAAGAAAGAAGAAAATGGGGGTCCTTCAGTGAGAACATTTAAAAAGGGGGTTCATTTGTGAAGCTATGATCGAAAATGTATCCCATTTGGTCGGACCGATATTAATTTTAAACATTACGGGCTAAGAAAAAATCATATTTGAGCTCTAACATGAAAAAGGGTTGAAAATAAGCGGCAAACCATACAGATGGGGTTAAGAGGTGAAGGACCATTCTATTCCAAGATTGAAACTTTATTTACTTAAATCCAGGTCTGTCAGGCAGCAGTTGTCAGATACTGCGAATTTAATTTTGCCCAAACTTTGATTTTTCACTTTCATGTGTTCAAGGACATCACAAGGAATCGCTTTCAACGTGTTGCAAATTTCAGTGTCGCATTTCGTCACCTGGGGGCGCTTTTTCAAAATGGCCGCCAAAATCATAGACAAAATCGAATTTAAAGGCGTTATTGTTTACTACAAATTCCATTAATCTGGTTATGGTTCTGCGTTATTTTGGTCAAGTGACGGTTAGAAATGTTTTAAAACAAAAAAATTGTTGTCCAGGAATGATAGCCTAGAGGGCGTTTTTTTTTCAAAATGGCCGACAAAAGCATAGAGAATTCATTAAAAGCATATTGTTTTACCAAAATAACATATATAGGGTCGGGTTTCTGGTTAATTTCTTTGGCAAAGTGATCTCAGAAATGTTCTCAACTACAAAAACAGTGTGTTCAGGACTAATTGATGGTGGGTTTGTTTCCAAAAATGGCCGCCAAATCATAGAAAATTTAATAAGAAATGTCATTAAAAACATAGTATGATCAAAATGCCATTTAATAGAGTGGAGTTTTCTAGATATTTTAGCCTATGATTTCCTTATATTTAGGACCAAAAGTGCCATTCTTTACCATCACTAGAGGGCGTTTTTTTCCCCCAGATTGGCTAACAAATAATTAGAGGAAATACCGAAAAAAATATTAAAACGAACATCATTATGGGGACTCTGGTTATGTGGATTAATTGCTGGCATCATAGGGGGATTAACAAGTCCCTAAATCGAAAACTTTTGAAAATCTTCAAGTGAAAGGTATTTCGCAAATGAGCTTTTGATGTGTGATCTGAAGGGGTATTATTAGGCTGTCTCTTCCCAAAGGCCAGTTAAATGAACCTCTTTTTGTACTCATTAAATGAGCTTTTGCTGGTACAGATTTCACAAACGTGGGATCTTGCTAGGTATTTGTATTTTAAAATGTTTAACAAATCTTGCACCTACTTACCTTGCGTTCATTTTCTGTATACGTCTTATCCGCATTTCATATCCTAAAGATAATCAGGAAGTGGCGCCTAAATTTTCCTAAGTATAACTCAATTTCAGGATTATCGACTTTTCATTACCGTGCTGTAAACTTTGGAATAGTATCCCATTTGAATTAGCATACTATCCATAGTACCAATATTTCGAGTACCTGTTTTCAAACATATTACGAAACAACTTATGCTAAGTTCCTTTATGTTCATTAATCTCTTTTTAATTGTGAAGGGTTAAGTAATTGTATTTCAGTTGATTTTTTTGTTGCAGATCATTATATATTGTTATAACTTGTATAAAAAAGTGTATAACTTAAAAAAAGGCCCTTAGGGGAGAGCAAGTACTTAATACTGATGAGGCTACTTGTATAAATAAAATGTAAATAAATAAATAAATAACCGAAAAACTGACAAATTCTTACAATTTTAAACTCAAATTAAATTTAAAAGAATAATTCAGGGTATGTCATAAAATTGTGTCAAACTCGGCATGCCAATTTGCAGTTAGTTTATGCGGAAGAAGGCCATTCATACAGTTCATACAGAACTGTTGCAATTGCAAAAATGGCAGCTGCTATAGAGATAGGTGCGAGTCCGTTCAAGAAAGACCCAAGATAGGAAGGATATTGTATGTATTTTACTCCTGAGATTATTTTAACAGCCTTGTAAAAATCTAGTTGCAAGAAGAGAAGAGAGTACTCAGTGGTTGGTGGTTCGCTCCGTCATGACTGACAGCGCGTGACCTCAGAGATGCGATGCCAGAAAGGACGATCTTCAGCAATAGAATAGCACCGGGTGTCCTGAACCCGCCTTAATTGGTCGAACCAACGGCTTGGCCGAATGTTCCCTTGCCATGATCTTCTTGCCTTCACCATTCCTTGCATAATTACCTTCCCCAAGTTGTTTCCCTAAGCATGATACTGACTAAAATATCTTAGAGTCTGGATGCCACATATATGTAACAAGCGGTTTTTTTTTTACACAATCTCCTGAAGAACACTGGAGTTTGTCCTTTTCTCGATCCATGCGATGCGAAGTATACGCATCCAACACTACATCTCAAACAGGCTGCAATTCTTACCTGCCATATGTGGCCATTGCAAATGCCAGAGCTTGGACTAGACGAGTTTTTGGGAAGTTAGTAATTCTCTGTCAGCCAGATCTTTGGATAGATTGACCCGTGCCGATTTGCCATTGCAAAACGAGCCGGATCTTGGCCACAGCCACCCTCCTTCGTAATCAAGGATCCAAGAAAGTTGAATTGAAGACAAATCAACCTCCTTTCCACAACCAGACGGCTCCTCCCTCTTTAGGACCAAATTGAGCCATCAACCTAGTTTACGACAGTTGGTACACACATATAGCTGCACTTCTTGGCACATACAAAAGCACTCAGCAGAAAAAATAAGAAGTATCATCAACGTAAGAACGCTTTGTTACGGAAGCTTTACGCCAAGATGCCCGATATTTAACTCAGAGACAAGGAGGAGAGGAGTGGAAGTGGCCGATTTTCGATTGTGATGAACCATTGGATACATGTTTACGATCGCCACTTAAAAGAGAAAAAACCAAATTGAGTTTTATTAAAGATGGCAAGACCCCACAATCATGCCAGTGGCGAAAAATATCTTTTTGACATCCATTGCGCGGATATGAGGGTTAATTAAACTTTCCGAATGAAACAGGGTTGCTTGAAGATTCTACTAGCACAAAATTTGCAATTTTCGAAGCTAAAATCGTTTAGAATGTAAATTGTAATTAGAAACAAATGCGCGAGAAGCGCGCGGATTACCATTTTTAAACTATTGTGGTAAATTGAGGTGTTAGGTAAAACACATGAACGAGCCTCAATATGGGTTGGTGGAATGATCGTATTGGCCCTTCCCTTATCAAAATAATGGGGCGATATATACCCCCATCCCCGGGGATTACGCCTTTGATTCACGCACAAAGCAGCACCAATACCAAGTGTTTGTATACATATTTTTGATGGATATGGATTGTTGCAAAATAAACTCCACAAGGTTTCATTAGTTACTATTTAGGTTGCAACAGGTCCTCGATAGAAGCGTCCAAAGATGGGAATACCGAGATTTTTGCATCATGGCAATGCTTCCAACTCATAGGTCTGCTCTTGGAAAATATTTTGTTGAATGCCAATGAACAGTCATATCTTGCCTTTCCCCTTTACAGTCCACCCTCGACAAATAATAAACGTATTTGTGATACCTAAACATCTTTATGGAATACTATTCTTAAATTCAATCTGAAAATTATCCTAGTAGTAGTGTTTTGGTCAATATTTTTATGTGAATTTGGCAGTCATTTAGGAAAAACGTGCACTCAATTATTCGTGAATGACAACCGTTTTATATGAAACCATTTCTGAGATCACTTGGAAAAATTATCGAGAAAAACTAACTTGGTAGATAATGTTTGTCGTAACCATTATGCTTTTACTTAATTTTCTATGATTCGTGGCCATTTTGTAAACAAAACCACCATCAATCATTCCTGTGAACAACCACTGTTTTTATTTTTTTTAACAAAATTTCTAGGAGTTCACTGTGGCCAAAAATTATCCAGAAACCAGACCCTATGGCATTTTGTTAAACAATATGCTGTTAAAGAATTTTCTATGATTTTGGCTGGCACATTTGAAAACAAAAACCCTCTATCAGTTCATGAATCAACATTGGTTTTGGTTTGTCAACATTTCTAAGCGGTCACCCAGGGTTCCGCTTAGTCGGATTTTGGCGTCAAATGAAAGGCAGGGCAGGCAGAATTTCACTGGACACAATAATTCAGGATTCGATTAACAAAAGCTTGAGGTCCACTTGGACCCCCCCATATTCAAGCCTCTGAAAAGGCAAAAAAATATGTGTCCCAAACTCAAAAGCAAAATTTAGGGACTAATATTTGTGCTAAATGCAGCATTCAGAATAGTGCTTTTTGTTGGGGAAAAACCAAATTCACACTATTGCAAATGGCAAATACTATTATTGTTCTAGGACAGAAAACCAATTGTTACCCTTTAAATAAGGAAATGTGATAACTCAAAAAGTGTCACCAAAGGCACAACAGAAAATCGGAAATCTTATGCACCATGTATTTGGAAAATGAGTCAACATTTTAGGTAAAATCTTATGCTAAAAATTGATTTAATAAAAAAAATATTCCACTGGACCAGATTTAATGACATTTGGAAATTAGGGGTCCAGCGGACTTCAAGTTAGTTAAAAACCTAAGTGGGAACCCTGGCGGTCACTTGACCAAAATTATCCAGAAAACTTGCCCTAGTAGAGGTATTGTGGGAAAACAATACACTTTATTCGAATTTTTCTATGATTTTGGCGGCCACTTTGAAAAGGGCCCTCAGGTGACGAAATACGGCACTGGAAATTCGGCAGCAAGTTGAAAGCGACTTTCCTTGTGATGTCCTTGAAGACATTAAAGGAAAAATCAAAGTTGGCAATTATCGCAGTAGTAGTGATAATAGTGACATCTGCTGCCTGACTAGTCGTCCCTTTCTAATATATTGTACAATAACCAAATGATAGGCAAAAATGGCACATAGGTTTTATGCAAAGTATCATGTCTTGCCATGCTTCCTTTTTTTCTACCTTTTGATATGTTGTTCAGGAGGGTTTATATCAACAAGTTACGGCAAGAAAAACTTCTGTTAGCAGTTTGTCAAGTCATACCGTAGATGAGGGTTAGAAACTACTAGGGATAGGCAAGCCGTGCTGTAGTGTAAGAGCGCCCACATTGCTAACTACAATACATCCACCTGTTATTGAATTTCCAGAATGATATTGGTACAGGTGATCTATTATACTCTTATTATTTCCACCGGAGGGGCCAAGGGAACATGGTATGTTTATCACAATTGTGACGTTGAATTGGCTAGGGGTCTATAATTGATTTTAAAATGATCGAAATCATATGAGGAGATTAATTATAGTTTAGTGAATTTAAACATACTGTGTTAAGAAAGGTTGTAGATAAAAGTTTAAAAGGTGATACATTTTAAAAATGTAAACTGTTGGTCCAATTTCTTTCTTCCATTTGTGGGTTGGGTGACAATCATGTGTACAAAACATTGGATGGGACACACCGTCAAGTTAGTACTTGGTCTACTAACATGTTAAATATGCCCATACAGCTACTGCATTCAATAGTCTTATTATCGTATTGAGGGGGAAATTTAAAAGCACAAGCCCTGCCGGTGCATGTCAAAAGCTAAATGGATAGTAATTCGATAAACAGTGTTTATCGCCGATAAACACTGTTTTGCGAGTGAAACCCATTGTTTTTCGACTGATAAACATTGTTTTTTCGCGAAAAACATTGTTTTTCGATTGATAAACTGTGTTTATCGATAAGCAGGGTTTATCAAATCGATGTTTTTCGACTGATAAACTTTGTTTTTCGATAAACAGGGTTTATCGATAAACAGTGTTTTTCAAAAAACAATGTTTTTCAACTGATAAACTGTGTTCATCGATAAACAGGGTTTATGAAATTGAAAAACATTGTTTTTCGACTGATAAACTGTGTTTTTCGAAAAACAGGGTTTATCGATAAACATTGTTTTTCTTCATTGTGGGAGTATTTTTACAAGAGTTACTATGTTACGAATTGTCCTATAACGGAATAAACTGTAATCTAGTATTGAGGTTTATTCCGTAAAAGAGTAGAAAAGGGGATTTTTCTAGTTTAGTAACTATATAGGATATAGTTTATCAATTTGATAAACTCTGTTTATCGAAAAACAGAGTTTATCGAAAAACATTGTTTTTCGAAAAACAAAGTTTATCGAGTGAAAAACATAGTTTATCGAAAAACAGTGTTTATCGAATCGAAAAACATTGTTTATCGGCGAAAAACATAGTTTTTCGATAAACTGAGTTTATCGTAAAACATTGTTTATCGATAAACTTTGTTTTTCGATCGAAAAACATAGTTTTTCTCGATAAACTTTGTTTTTCGATCGAAAAACAGTGTTTATTGGCGATAAACAGTGTTTATCGAATTACTATACATTGAGCTTGCCATACACGCATACTGTTGGGCAGTGCTTTGTTCGTTGCCCAACGTTGACGTCACATCTCACCCCATCTATATAGAATTTACTTATTGCCTACTTGATCATATTTAGGGGCTGTTTCAGAACTTATTCCAGTTGATTAGCGGTACATGGCGATTGAATTGTATTTCATTGTTTAAGACAATAGAAACCGCAAAGGATGGAATCGGTTAGGATTCGGTGGTTGAGTTTTAAAGCCATCCCTTACGAGTTTTAAGGGGTTTCACTGGGAATTTATGGGTATCTTCGCCGATATAAAAACATTCCCAAATGATGCAGGACTTAGTGCTCCGGAAATACTGAATGTTTTTAACGGCCCTCCTTATGAAAACATTTGTTTTGATTCTAATTTAATTTTAATTGGTTCTATATTGTATCAAGAATTATAGCACTCAATTTCATGTGTTGACTTCCTTTGTGAAAGATGTAAATTTGTCGACCTTTCCATTCTTAAAATAGATGACTTTCAAAAAAGAATTCGTTGTAAAAGAGAGGTTTAGAAACTATTTTTGAGAGATCCATCAAATAGGTGTTAAGGACACAGAAGTCTGTTAATATGGGAAAGGTTTTATACGTAGTATTTGATTATTAAATACCAGCCTATTGAACATTTGAGAGCGATTTCCAGAGAAGCGCCCCAAGTTTTTTAGAAACCGGGGTTTTTTTTTTTTTTTTTGTTTTTTTTTTTGCATATTTGAAGTTTCCAAGTGTATTTAGATCACACCTGAAGTGAAAAACTAAAAAAATAAAAAAATTAAAAATAATAAAATGATGATTAAAGCAATATTAGGCCCATTTTTTGAAGAGCGCCCCCACCAATTTCAAAATTTGATATTTTTGCACAGTTACGTTGTTAATTGTCTAGGACACTATTACCTGTGAACGAGAATGCTACAAAATGCGTAATTTATCACAAAATAAGCAGATTTTGTAATTAGAATTGGGATCCCAGATTGGACTTAACGGCAGAGCTGGAAAGGATACGTTTATGTCCGTCTATATGAATGAAATAGTTGAAATCGAGAAAATAAACTCGTAACTTGGCTTTCTTGCCTGAACTATTAACAACAAACTAATGGATGAGCGTCGAAATGTACATGGCGCTAGTTCCCGGTATTTCACATGGAAGGCCGTTCCAGCAGCCGTGTATTATTATCGGGCGATCCCGATCATAATTATTCTAGTACAAAATTCCTTCGTTTGTGAACATAGACATTTCGAGCTTAACCATTCACAGGTATAGTTTACTAGCCAAGTTTACCAATGCAATGTGTAAAAATCTCCAAATTTTGAAAAATTGGGGGCGCTCTTCAAACAATGTGCTCTTATTGCTTTAAGTACTTTCTGTAGTGAGGACAGAAAGTCAAAGCACGGTGTTATATGGGGGACAATTTCTCGATAGTCAGGCAAGTTCAAAAAACAAGGTTTGCTGTTTCTTTGTACTTGTTGTCCAATCAAACTTTCAGAAAACGTTTGGTAGGTGTCTACAATCGTATTCTGTGCAACTGAGAGAAATTCGTATCCTAAAAAAATCTCCTCCTGTCACTTTAAGCATTTACGCATCCTATTTTGAGCGTTTCCCAATGCTTTTGCTTTAGGCCGTCATACACTTTTCTGTGAGAGTGAGGAATTGAATACGTTGAAGTGCCTGATTTACAATTTACATTGAAAAATATTATCATTATTCTTCATTAAGTATTGCATCAAGTTTTTTATGTGGTGGTATGGTAATATGTGATCCGTAACGTCAAATTGCACAATGCGTCGGCCGAACAAAAAGCAAAGTCTCATTTAAAGCTTGAAAATGGTTTAGTCATTTTTTGAACAACCTAGCTCATTTCGATATCCAACAACAATTTGTAATTCCGTCTCCTTAGTAATACAATGTTCTGAAATTTGCAATTTTTTAAATAATGGTATTCTAGAATTCCTAATATTATGAGCTTTAAAACGATATATAATTTGTTATGCATTCTCCCTTTTTACATCGAAGAATTGTCACTACCAGCAAATTTTCTTTGTTCTTTTGTGGGCTTCGAAGGTCAATATCTCAAAATGGCCACTAAGTCTGTTAGAACCTTGTGATACTAAGCTAGGTGACGATTGTTAACGCGTGTGATCACATACACATTAGGTGTGCATTCACATACATATTGAAACACCTGAGAAAGGGCATGTGAGGTCTTGTATCTTTTAATAATGTTACTGGAAGCGAAGGTGATGTGGTTAATAAAAGTGTGAAATTATTAACATTGTTTTAAAGTCGTCTTTATTCACTATAGAGTGCTTATTGACTTAAAGATAGAGATGCGTTTTGTTAATTTTAAAACATATAATTTGGGAAAATCACCCGGGAAAATCATGAATGAAACTTTTGGGCAAAGAGAACACTTTCCCTATTATTTCGTTACTTTGTACAGTAATAATTGCTAAATACTCAAGTCCATTTCAACTTATTTTGAGCTATCTTAGCATGCAAATGATGAACATTTGGATTAAAGCAATGGTCACTGGAGAGAGATAATAAACCAATTATCTCTGATCTTGCACTCCACTCAACCACTCATCCCACCAACCTTAGAAAACTTGCGTTTTACTCGTCTCATTTGCAAAGGGCGTGTATAGGGTCTGTATCTTTTAATGTTACTGGAAGCGAAAGTGATGCTTAATAAAAGGTGAATGAAATTATTAACATTGTTTTTAAAGTCGTCTTTATTCACACAGAATAGAGTGCTTATTGACTTAAAGATAGAGATGCGTTTTGTTAATTTTAAAACACATATAATTTGGGAAAATCATGAATGAAGCTTCTGGGCAAACAGAACACTTTCCCTACTATTTCGTTATTTTGTACAGAAATTGCTAAATACTCAAGTCCATTTCAACTTATTTTGAGCTATCTTAGCATGCAAATGATGAACATTTGGATTAAAGCAATGGTCACTTGAGAGATATAACAAACAAAATTATCTCTGATCTTGCAATCCACTCAACCCACTAATCTGAGATTTTTTTGGTATCATTAGAAAACTTGCGTTTTACTCATCTCTTTGGCAAATATGTTTTGCCATTTTTTATCAATGTGACGCGTCACATAAAAAAATCATCAAAATCAGATTTTTGAAACAAGTATAGGTATCCCCTAGAAGTGATTAGACCCAAAGCAACCAAATAAGGACAAAATCTGATACTGTAGTCATTATTGTCCGACAGACACGCAATTCAATGGAGATTCATATCTTTGAACACAGCTGTTTTCTGCCCTTTCTGCCATTTTTTTTCAGTAGGAATAATAATGAGAATTCTACATACTTATCCTTAACTGTTAAGGTATTTCTGCTAATTTCGATTATTTTAACTATTTCGGATGAATCACTGCTATAGCGTCTTTAAATTAGTCCTAGTTCCAGTCTGCTTTGTTTGATGAAAAACCTTTAGGAATATGCAAAATGCTAACAAATACTGTTACGGCATACTCTTTAAACACAAACTAATGGGCTTTATGCATAAATGATCTATTTTTAAAGTAAAATAATCCAATCCAAGATGCTAAACTATTTCCACAAAATCTTGTCGCAACTGTCCACTTTTAGGACCACAAAGGGAATTCTTTTGATTCCAAAAACTGAAGCTCTTTTAAAGAGTTTCAGATTTTTTGGAATCAAAAAGCTTTAAAAGTTGAGCACATTTTTTTCTTCTTTTCAAAGCTTGCCTATATGGCGAAAGATATAAAACTAATTCATCCATGGAAATTGTGAAAAAATGCTTTTCAAAAGAAACAAAGACAAACAAACACACAAAAACAAAATGAGGCTTGTTCATGAAATTCACTTTTAATACTAAACGTGACATTGATCTTTCATTACTACTGTTATTTGGTTTACATACAGATGACGATTTACAATTGTTGAATACAGAGAAACAATGATTGAAACAAACAACTAAGCACAGTGGAACTACCCACCCATTTTTCAATATATTCAATTTATAAATAAAACATCAACACAATGAAATCCATTTCCTGCACATACTGTAGCGCAGTTTCAAGACCATTACAAAAATATTCTTTTTTATCATACAGTTATACAATAAATGAGAACATATTTTTAATATACATCATTGGTTGTGCAACGAGCGCGAGTAATGATACGAAAATGTATGGGCATTTGCTCTTTGAGTGGTAATATAGTCAAGTAAGTACCCTAAAATACAAGATTCCCTGGAATGCGTGTGTCATTTGCCATTGCAAAGGTCATATACGGGTCACTACATGTCAATCAGTTGACACCATATGTCTTGGGCCAGCGGTTCTTCCAACCAAGTACGTTATGATATTGGATAAATTAGGGTATCGTAACGATGTATCGGACGAACCATTGCGCGGGTGAAAGCGAGGGCAATGTTTTCAAAATAATGCAGAGTCCGATAAAGCTTTACATCATCCATCGAATATTCTCATTATTACGTTTCAAGAATTCAACTCGCGAAATGTTAGGGGTCACTTCAAACTCAACCACCGGCTGCATGCCGGTTCCGCGGTTCTTTTCGGTTGGTACCGGTTTCCTATTGTTCTAAACAATGGATCACGGGTGAACCGCCATAAACCGCTGGTCAACCAGCTGTTGAGTTTTGAAGTGGTCTCTTACTTGTTTTATTTTATTATACAGGGCCTGATGGCGCTATCGAAACATGAAACAAAGCGGTTTCCGAGCCACTAGTGTCGCCTGCTTTTGCGATCCACCTATCTTCACTCTCTGCACAAGTTGAACCTCTAATGACCTTTGGCCTTGACATGTGACCTTTAACCCTGTCATGATTCTATTACGTGCAGGGTTAACATTTTAAGGGCTGGCTCAGAGATTACGAAATATATTTTGCGTATTAATGAAAATAGCCAAGTAGAACCAATGATAATTACCTAAAACGCTAAATTGCAAGGTTTGAGATGAATAGGATTTTCCGTTTTGAAGTAGTAAACATTTACCTATGTGTAGTATAACAAATCCGGAATTTTATTAGAAAGTTTTGATTTTTCTCCATGATCAGATCGATTTGAGCTCAGCTATTTCACACAGTGATTAGTATTGTACAAGCATTATTTATAAGCAAAAAACACTTTTAAAAATTTTAGGGCGCCATCTTCAGAAAAACTCCGAGTCGGCCTTTAAGCACACACAGTGCCGATTTGCGAGTAGACGACACAATAGCTATAGTACTGTTCCTGAGACTACGAGTAATGTTGCTACCTAACTAAATACTTCATACAAAGGTTGCTTGGACTTGAACATTTCAGCGTATTGGCAATAAAAGTTAGTAACTGAGGCCTGGCATCTTTATCAATATGGAATTGAATGTGCAAAGGATTAAGCTGAGAAATGTTTCTTTGGTACAAAAATTGTGAAATTACTAATTTCGTATAGGAGCAAATACGAAATTCAGCTTATGTTTTATATTGAAATATAAGCAAATCAGAATACTTTTTTCTCTCTTTTAAGACATTTCTGTAGCCAAATACAAGGTAAGAAATCTATTGAGTGTCTATTCTATATGAAATTACTATTATGACACAATATTTGGGTGCCTCAAAAAATCTCTCGTTGCACCTTTAACATGCAACATCACTGTAAAATGCTTCATTAAATCCCCTGACAACTACTCCCTGCAACTACTACTTTTTTAGTGTTTCCGATTGGTTAATTATATTTAGAATTTCTAAGATATTTCAGCGTAACCCTGTTCAGCCCTACCACTATTGTTAAAGGTGCATTTCGTGATCCTAGCACCTCGTTTTGGTTTATGGTTTACTAGCTATCCCCGAGAAAGGGTTATATCCAAAATTGCATTTGCTTTTGAATGTTCGTTTTGATGTTATGAGCAAATGTTTCTATCTCGCTGCCCTTAGGCCACTCTGTTGTAATTTGTCCGTTTACGGACAGAAAATTCAAATTTACAAATTCTTTAAAAGTAGATAGAATTTGTATGTAAGATTAGACCCACATACAGCACTTAGGTCAACGGTTCAGGTGATAAAAAATCTCACCTCTTTTTAAGTAAGTTTTTAAGCACACATAAAACTGTAGTGCAAGGGAACCGAAAGTCCTCATATCAGTGTGTTCTAGTTTCCACATACATACATGGAATTATGTGTGACATTTAGATGGACATGTGACCAAGAAATAAATGATGCGTGCAGTATTCAAAATGTAGTCAGATGGGACATCACTCTCTGTTATAGACCCTGTAATTCATGACACCAGCACATTTTAAAAACTTTTATTAGGATCAAAGTGTTTGGCATAGCTTGATGACCTTTTGGCAAACGCTTTTAGCAGTATAGGCCTACATATTCTCACCACCTCAAAGGAAACACCAGGAAATGGCGGGAATGTAATTTTTTCAGGTACATGCCACTGCAACCACCACACTACAGGGTTCCAAAGTGTTGCATGCATCATTATATAAAGCAATTGGAAAATGCATCCCTTATACACCAATCATGACAATACCCCGATATTTGGAGCATAGAGACAGAAAAAAATCACACAACCATATCCTTCAAAGAACATTGCTGTGTATTCTACTCAGATGGGCAGCAACTATCTTGGTTGCATATGGCAATGCTACTAGAGGGCCTGGTTCCCCATGTGAGAACCATATTTGAGGCAAATTGAGGTTTTTTGCCCTGCCCAACTTGAGCCGAAAACCAGTCCACTATGTATATGGTATATGGAAAAATCCATCAGTGAAGCATTTTCTTCCATACCCACAAGATGATTATCGGTGATTTAAAGATTAAACAAATGATCAAATTGTGATAAGTTTTTTCGTTTTCTTGTTAGAAACAATTTTCAAAGTGTATCAATGGCCATAGTACTTTTTTGTATTATTTTGTCGTCTTGGTTTGCCCATAGTTGCCACAATCACCCTTTTCTTTTACGTTTTCACGTACATAAGAGAACCATCCCGGCAATAATATTTTGGAGGTATTTGATCACCAAATTATCAAAGTCACATTTGAGAAATATGGCTTAAGAAATATTAGGCGAGCTACCTGGATATACCAGAAATCTCCATATATCCCAATATATCTCAAAAAGAAAATGTCCAGCCGAAAAATATATTTAAATGTGTTTGTAAACATTGATGTTCCATCATCTACCTTTGTTCTTTTCAACATAACTTAGCACTGGTTTAATGATACTGTATGATAGCGGTGCGAAAAATATGCCCATTCAGCTACAGCATCGAATAGCCTAATATGCATACTGATTGAGCGTGCATTTTAAACGCACGCATACTGTCGGCAGTGTTTGTTCGTGCCCGACGTTGACGTTACGTCACTTCATCTAGGCCTATACTACAATCACTATTCAAACATGCTGAAAAGAAGATGTGACATCAATGTTTACAAACAAAAGTTAGCACCTGGTCTACTGATATGATAGAGGTGCAAAGAATATGCCCATACAGCTACAGCATTCAATAGCCTTATCATACTGATTGAGTGCGAATTTTAAACGCACACCTATTGTCGGGCAGTGATTTGTTCGTTGCCCGACGTTGACGTCACGTCATCACATCTATACTACAATCACTACCACTAGATCAAAAACAATTTGATGGTGGAAACACACAAAAGAAATTAATTTACCTTATTTTGACTATTGACTGCTAACTGGTGGCAGTGACATCACTGCCACCATTCATTGTGCATCTGGCATGCTTTTATCTTGACTGATTGCTAGCTGATGGCAGTGACATCACTGCCATCATTCATTGTGCATCTGGCAGGCTTTTATCTTGACTGATTGCTAGCTGATGGCAGTGACATCACTGCCACCATTCACTGTGCATCTGGCATGCTTTTATCGTGACTGACTGCTAGCTGATAGCAGTGACATCACTGCCACCATTCACTGTGCATCTGGCAGGCTTTTATCTTGACTGATTGCTAGCTGATGGCAGTGACATCACTGCCACCATTCACTGTGCATCTGGCAGGCTTTTATCGTGACTGACTGCTAGCTGATGGCAGTGACATCACTGCCATCATTCATTGTGCATCTGGCAGGCTTTTATCTTGACTGATTGCTAGCTGATGGCAGTAACATCACTGCCACCATTCACTGTGCATCTGGCATGCTTTTATCGTGACTGACTGCTAGCTGATGGCAGTGACATCACTGCCACCATTCATTGTGCATCTGGCAGGCTTTTATCTTGACTGATTGCTAGCTGATGGCAGTGACATCACTGCCACCATTCACTGTGCATCTGGCATGCTTTTATCTTGACTGATTGCTAGCTGATGGCAGTGACATCACTGCCACCATTCATTGTGCATCTGGCAGGCTTTTATCTTGACTGATTGCTAGCTGATGGCAGTGACATCACTGCCACCATTCACTGTGCATCTGGCAGGCTTTTTTGAAGATCTTGAAAGCACATGGTCACGAATGGAGTAACTTCCAGGATTGGAATCATATGCGATACAAACATCCAAATTGTTTTCAAGTAAATTGTAGTATGTTTGACTTTTTCTTTGCTGTATTCCTCATTAGAATTCCGATTGTATATAAATATCAAGTAGTACCTTGGATATCGACATTAACAATTTTAATGTCAAAATATTTATATATACAATATACACAACTTCATATTTGCCACATACAGCCTTAAACTATTGACATATTGCACCATAGTAAGTTTGGTATTGGAATGATTACAATTTTTAATACATTGTTTTCAAAATTTTTTAGGTTTTTTCTTTTTTTAAATGTTTATACAAAAACAAAATATAGAACTATTCAGAAATATTCAATGAAAAATAAATTATTATTTTACTTAATGTTACTTGATGTAGTACCAATGGGATATCTGAAATGGAATGTACATATATTTTACATCTTCCATATACAAACACATCGGATACTGAATATACTTTGATCCCTAACATACTTCTGCTCAGAGTAACAATACGATTAATGCCTATTATTATACTTCCTATACTTAACATGCTAATTAAGTTATTATTCTAAGCAAACTTATTGCAAATTTGGATGACAGTCTATATTTAACACAAGCAAAGTCTGTATTTAGCACAAGAGCAAAAGACAGCCTGTCATACAAAATACATGGTGCCATTTTTGCACTTATTATGCAATCTAGGATTATGAAAGTGTTAAAGAGACACCGGCACATTTGAAAAATAGTGCACCCTCAAGATTTTTCAAAATTGATATTTTTGCATGGTTGTAAAGCTTTTATAATACATTAAAACCGCTCACCTGCAATGATTAAGCCCAAATCAGTGCCTTTATGGGTAAACAGAACGATTTTGTAATAAAATGACTCTGGAGTCATTAATTCAGCAAATGACAGAAATGGTATTTAACACAGGTTAACACAAGCCAGGGGGTTGATAACCACAGTATCTACCATGTCTGACCGGTCTGTGACCTTTGTGGTTTTAATATCAATGAGTAATGAGTCTATGATGTATGGTTCATGTACACATTTGTTTATTAAGTTAGGGCAAACTTTAAACTTACAAAATACATGGATGTCTTTAGCCTCTTATTAATGCCCATATCTGTTTTGGGGTAAGTTGTTTTTATGTGTAAAATATATCTGTATTCTTCCAATGGCCTAGAATATCATTTGCGAGCAAATTGAAGAAATTTCATATTTTGTTAAGGAGGTTAAAGACATCCAGGTAATTTGTAGGCTAACTTTTAAGTTTTCCATAACTTTAATAACAAATGTGTATATTACATGAATATCATAGACTCGTACTCATTCATATTAAAACCACAAGGTCACAGACCAGTAAAACAGGGTGCATGCCGTGAGAAACATGCATACGACGTGCGTTTTCTCGTGTTAAACGCCATTTCCGTCGTCTGCTGAATTAATTAATTATAAAATCGTTCTGTTTACCCATAAGGAATCTGAGTTGGTCTTTTAAAATCATTCAGGTGAGGGCCAATGCATATAAAAGCTTTACAACCATGCAAATATATCAATTTTGAAAAATCTTGAGGGCGCACTATTTTTCAAATGTGCCAGTGTCTCTTTAAAAGAAGTTACACCTAAAAAGAAATGATAAACAATTTTTGACACCCCTGTCAGACGTAAGGAGTACCACAAGCCCCTTTAAAACAAGGAGAGTAGCATCAGGTGAATACGGCATCGTAACTGAGTTTGATTTGAATACATTTTATAGAACGAAGTTCTGGTTTTTTATGTGTTAAGGATATGAATTCAGATGACCCTATTGAGGTGAAACGTCCCACATTGGTGCAATTGTGGATTAACTATCAATACGACGCCTCTGCTGTTGTACCCCAGGCAAAATGTCAACCATGCTAGCATGGTTCACCATGGTCAAACCATGGTAGAACTGTGCTTGACCATTGCCAACTGTGCTTGGACCATGGTCATGGTTTTGAGAAATGGCACCACAGTCCAACCTATGGTTGACCATGCATGGTTGAACCTATGGTGACCATGGTCAAGCATGGTCATTTAACCATGGTTGACCATGGTCATTGAGTATGCTTTAACACTGCCTTCATCCTATGTTAAATTTTTGCAAAATTGCATATGCGGCAATATTGATTCCTTCTTTAAAATCAGTTTAACACGTGCTCTCTATGAGAATTGGCATATAGAGGGTGCTCTAACATACACATCATGACTATTAGAGGCCTAAATGGCAAGATACCCACAATGGATTTTTTTTCTTCTGATTTTGCAACGGTAATAGCTTTTTCTGTCCCCTACTTATAAAAGTTTCATAAATTGCAAAATCGCCACATGCTTAAACTTTGCTCTACACATAAAGAGACGATTTGCATGTTTTCAAACGGCCGTGCATGCAATTTCAGATATTTTATACTCTTTTTGTGGGTCACCGAGAGTTCTCCTTGGTCAAACAATTGGTAAGAGACAATAATACAACCTACGTTATCTTACCACTGTTTTGAATCCCAGATAGTGGTGGCTTACTATGAGTACAAGTACTGTACTGGGTACTGTAATCACCAGTACTGTTTTTTCCCTTCAAGGTGTCTTTTTGTCCTAATTAAAGAATTATTTCCCAGTGATAGACCTGACAACTTCATGCTCACTTTTTGGAAATTAAAATTTGATGACAATAAATATTTATAAACCTGCTGTGAATCAGATACAAAACATATACAACCTGCAGAACTTTAGCTCTTGAATACATCTTATGGAAAAGGAGGAATTATTGGCTCATCTCATCTAAGCCTGTATTTTTTATTTTTCTTCTTTAACAAGTTATAAATACACATTATTTTGACAAGTTATACTTCAGGCACAACATTACAATGATGCCTCAATGATATGCAACATAGTATTCCCAGAGCATGGAATATAAGCCTAGGGGGAACATCTAATTGAAATAGCACAGGCGGCTCCTGCAAGATACTGCATGGGTCTCTGCAAACACCATATATGGATCCCTGAAGGCTCCCTGTAGTACAATGTATAATTATGGACATCTGCAGATATTTCCACTGTCTTACAAAGGTACTCTGTGGAGCTGTATCATGAATATTTACCTCCCTGAAGCAGTCAGTGTGAGTGGAGCCCACCCTGATGCAGGTAATCTGCATGATGGGTCCTCCCCAAAAGTACTCTGCACACATCACCTCTAAAGGCACTCTGCATTAATAGCCCCTGCAGCACGCAGACATCCTGCAGCTCTATAGGCATTCTGCATGCATGGCCCTTGCTGGCACCTTCCATGCATGACCTCTGCAGGCACTCTGCATGCCTAGCCCCCTGCAGGCACTCTGCATGCCTAGCCCCCTGCAGGCACTCTGCATGCCTAGCCCCCTGCAGGCACTCTGCATGCATGACACCTGCAGGCATTCTACATGCATGACCCCTGCAGGCACTCTCCATGCAGGCTCCTGCAGACACTCTACATATATGACCCCTGTTAAGTTAACACTATGCAGTTAAGATGCTTAAGCAAGCTCGGGCACACAGTACACTACTATTCTTTGTACACACACAAGTTCCTGCAACCCTCTGTATAAGCCTGAGCCTGTGCAAGTACTGCTAAATTAAAAGTGGCTCCCATAATAAGAACCATTCCTCTTCATATGTGCCATAACACACACACTAACAACATAGGGAAAAACTTTGGCAACTTTATCACATGTAGACTAGATATCTGTGCCAAAAAGTAGAATTCCAACTGTTTTTGTTCATTTTGTCCTGATTTTGGAATATTGAACAAACACTTTTGGAAAGTAGACAAAATAAGCAGTTGTCGAACCACTAGTGTCACCTGCTTCGCGATCCACCTTTTTTTCACTCACTGCACATGTTGACCTCTAATGACCCTTGACCTATGTATATGACCTTTTAACCCGTAACCATGCCTGCAGGTGTCCTATGGGCAGAAAAAAAAGGAAAGGCGGATCGCGGATTTGAAAACGTCAAAATTAAAGCCGTGGGCTGAAAGGCTAAACTTGTCCAAAACTGGCTGATTTTGCAAGTATATTAGTTTAGTTAGTTACGTTTAATACCAAAGTTTTAAATCCGGTTTGTCCTCGCTAACGGGTGTGGGTCCGGATACCCCACCCTCAGCAATACTGCGGTTTGAGAATTTACTGGAGCAAAACGATTGTTGACCGTATGCCCTTCCTGACGCCACTCCACAGTTTTCGGCGGTGGGCCTAGCCTTTGGGCAACCACGCCCGTGCAGGCAGCATGTGCTGGATGGCCTTGATCTTTTTCATTCTAATTCTAAACCAGGTAACCAACAAGATTTTCCAGAATTCACCGGGAGAACCCGCGCACCCTCCCTCATCCGCCGCCTGAATGGTTGACCAAGGACCTGAGTTTGGTGACACCTGGAGTTAAGGTGTTCACGCACAAGCAATTTGAAAGGTTAACCAAAAACTAAAACATTCATGTACACACATACTACACAAATCCGGACATACAAATTTGGTTTGGTATGAGCTTCCTTTCAGGCAACACACAATTCAAACGGTAACTGTTTAAAAAGGCTGACTCAGGATTTCAAAATATAAATTTTTTGGTGTATATTGAAAAGAAGTGCATCTAAGAACTAAAGAATAGTTACCTGAAAATCTTACTTCCAAAGTTAGAAATCAATCGATTTTTTCATTTTCATGCAAGTAAACATTTATGCACAGTATAACAGTGCCCATAGGAATACATGTATAACCAAATTTCAGGATCTGGAATTTTATAAAAAGTTGTGGATTTTCTATATGAAAGACTTCGGTTTGAGCTTAGTTATTTCACACAGTGATTAGTCATATGGCCAAGGCATTATGTATATACAAAAAACAGATTTTGTTTGAAAATGAGTGCGCCCTCATCGGGAAATCTCTGGAGTCAGCCTTTAATTTGTAAGGGAACCAGTCAATTTATAATGGGGAATTTTAACCGAAAAATGTGGTAGCTCTTTTCTGTGAAAATATGTGTCCAAGCCTCAAAATTTCCCCAATTCCCCCTGTGTAAACTTGACCAGTCCCTCATTTTCCTTACTTGGTCAAACCTTGAAATTCTTTGTTAAGTCACATCCGACCTATGCCTGTGAGGTTTGGGAGGCACTATTCACAGCATCAGATGGCGCTTAGAATGTCATGTGCCCTCATAGTGAAACCCATCTAGATTTGCGATAGCGCCACATTCCCGCTACTCCTCATTGTCCAGAAGGGCTTGTAAAACGTGAAAATACAAAACACAAAATGTTACAACTTCTGTTAGATACTACAGATATGTCAATGGAATATCATGGGGGCACTAGAGATTTTCATGTTTTCATCATACAAAACACGGTGAGTCATTTTCAGTCACCAAAAACATTGACCTACCAATTAAAAAAATACATCAGCAAGTAAACTTGCATAATCCCCCTGGCAAAGATGGCAGTCTGGAACATGACCTCAGATGACCTTTGACCTTGGTCTACGGCCTTTGACATCTTCCCCCCCCACAATATGAGGGACCCCTATTGCACCTTAACCCAAGTCTGGTGTAAATCAGACTTCACTTTTCGAGAAGACTGAAAAATGAAAACTCTACCCAAACTGGACACCCTACATACATAATGGAAACCTAGCAACCTAACCAAACTGGAACATGAACACACCACACACGCGCGCACACATACAACAAACAAACATACACACATACATACCTACATACGGACAAATGCGCTCTTGCAAATCCCCACTTAAATCCCAACACATGACACCCAATTCACCCTTCAACTGACACACAACACCAAACTACCCAACATTTGACACCCACCCTGGCACCAAATGCCTGACACCTGACCTGACACCAAACCCAGACACCTTATACCTGAACCCCGGCCTCCAATTCCTTACACCAGACAACCTGACCCAACACTATGCATCCCCTCAGTGTCCACCTGACACCAGGAACCCTAAATAAACATTATTTCAAAAAACACTAAAAAATCACAACCAATAAACAAAATAACAAAAATAAAAAAAATAAAAAAAATAAAAAAAATGAAAAACTTCTAAAAACTATCTCAACCAATCATTAGTCTCCTTCAGCCAACTGTCCAATTAATCAAAATTATTGGAAAAAGCACAATACTTTGCTAGAGGTGACAAGAGCCACTTCACTGTTTAATGGCTATTTACACTGTACATTGATATGGGATGGAAGATGCTAAAACAAAGTTTAATGAAAGTTGGTAATTGGTCATGGATCCTGCTAACTAACATTTCAACTTAACTTTTTACCATCACCACGCACAGACACTGTGTTTTAAAAAACACATCTTGTCACAAGTTGCAATGACTCAAAATATAGAAAAAATAAGTTCTATCAAAACTAATCAATTAGTTTTTGTCTGAGACCACTGAGTTTTTCAAGTTATAAACTTTGTTTTTCTAGATTCAACTACCCAGCTGGGCATAGTAGTTTAGAAGCAACGTCGAAACGACGTTGGCACGTCAAGAAAAAAGGTCGACGGTTTTTTTTATAAATACGTCGACAAAATGAAAATCGAACGACGTTTTAAGACAGACGTCAAATCGATTTGCTTGTTTCGAATAAAATAGTGTGACATCTTCTAAAAACTCTCGAATCTTTTCGACGTTCCAGCATCCATTGACCAATGGGTAAGTTTATCAAGTGAAAAAACTTAAGTTTTCTGTAACTTACTTAATAAATGAAAAACTTAGTTGATCTCACAAAACAGTTTTTTTCAAGTCAGATAAGGAGAGTTTTCTGATAATCTCTAGGTTATCACTTGAAGAACTTAAGTTTATGAAATATTTTGAGCATTTCACGTGCAAAACATTGTTTTTCATCAATGTTGATAACATTGTTTTTTCTGGTGAAACCTATGTTTATCCACTTGACAAACAGTTTATCAAATATTTTGAGCATTTGCGCGTGGCAAAAACAAACATGTTTTTCTGATAAACTAAGTTATCAGCTGATAACTAAGTTTATCAAATATTTTTGAGCATTGCGCAAGAAAACTAGTTTTTCACTTGATGAACAAGTTTATCAAATATCTTTAACATTGCCGGAAGAAAAAGCTAAGTTTATCAAAGTTGATAACCGTTTTTCGGATAAACTTATTTACAATATTTTGATCATTGCAAGTGCAAAACAGTTTTCAGTGACAAACATAGATTTTTGAGCATTGCACGTGCAAAAACATAGTTCTTATAAGCTGCATAAAATACTTTAAGTTGCAAACGAGAAACACTACATTAATCAGTGATAAACTGTTTTCCTGAGATAAACAGTTTTATTCAAATATTTGAGCATTGACAGATAAACTATGTTTTCACTTTGTATAAACTAAGTTTATCAGCTGATAAACTAAGTTAAAAGCAAATATCTGAACATTGGCTAGATAAACTAAATTTTTCACTTGATATATCAATTCTTGAGCATTGGCATGAGAAAAACCTAAGTTTTCTATTGATAAACTCTGTTTTTCTGAAATAAACTTAGTTTATAAATCAAATATGCAAAACAGTTTGTCAGTGATGAACATAGTTTTTTTACCTGGTGAAAAACAAGTTCAATCACGTGAAAAACATAGTGTTTTACTTGAAAACTCAATGAGCATTGCAACGTGCAAATACCAGTTATTCAGCTGATAACTTAAGTTTATCAAATATTTGAGCATTGCACAATGATAACCTAATCTTTTATCAGCTGATAAACTAAGTTTATCACATACCTTGAGCAATTGCATGATAAAAATAATTTAATCCATTTGATAAACTCTGTGTTTTTTCCTGAGATAAACTATTTTATCCCATATTTTGGCATTGAGCGAAATAACAAGTTTTCCAACTTGTATTTATCAAATATCTTGATCATTGCGTGAGAAAAACTAAGTTTTAATTCAGTTGAATAAGATAACTTCGTTTATCAATATTTTGAGCATTGGTGCGTGCAAAAACCCCGGGCAACAACAGTTTTTTTAGTGATAAACATAGTTTCACTGTTGACAAATGTAAGTTTATCAGCTGATAAACTAACTAAGTTTTCAAACAGTAAGCGCCCAATGCTAAAAAATATAGCAAAACTAAGTTTATCACTTGAAAACCTTTATTTTAAAGTTTATCAGTGTTTTAACTTCCAAGTTTGCTATATTTTGAGCATGCACTGTCATACACAATCACATTTCATAGTTCCCATTTTCCTCCACCTGTCGGTGGGTACAAGAAGATGCTAAATGACAATATAACCAAAAATAATGTGCCAACCAAGCCCTAGCCTCTTCTGATATGCCAAAAATTTTGTGCCCTTCATAATCCCTGTTCCCCCAAAAGAGAGACAATTTCATGCCCAAAATTTTTTACCGTCTATATTTAAACATTTTCATCTTGAGAAAACTTACACTGACACCACTTCTTACAGATGCTATCCTTTGCATGCATAGTAATTTTAACTTGCTGTACTAGCTTCTTCCCCCAATGCCCATTATCCTAATACTTAAATTCTCCTTTACTTAAACAAAAGCCCCAAATTCAATAACAACCAAATGACCAGACATTTGTTAGTAATTGCTCATCAATGTTAATTCCCTATAAGGCCTCATCACAGGTCTTTGCAGCTTTCAAACACAATAGGTAATTCTTTTAAAGAGACAACGGCACATTTGAAAAAATATGCGCCTCATGAGTTGTTCAAATCGCTATTTTTGCATGATTGTAAGCGTTTATATACCATTGAGCCCTCAACTGAAATTATTAAGACCACATCACTTGTCCTTATGGTAACCAGAACATTCATAATGTCGCCGGCTACATTTATTCAGCAGACGATGAAATGCATTTAACACAAGAAATGCCATGCCGTATGTAGTTTTCCACGGCATGCACCGTGTTTGACGGGTCTGTGACCTTTTGTGGTTTAATATCATAGTACGAGTCTATGATATTCTGTAAATATGTCCACATTTGTTGGCCTAAAGTATATGAAACTTAAAAGTTTAGCCTACAAATTACCTGGAATGTCTTTTAACCCTGGGCCGTAAATTTATTATGGTGGCCAGGCCGAGTGCCTCTTTAAGGATAAGCAGCAATTTGGTATCCTGGACATCAAAATAAAATCATAAAAATCTATGCA